>JAOEGL010000004.1:252393211-252585108 GCA_034509955.1 Urosaurus nigricauda | reverse complement strand
TGCCCAGAAACAGACTGGCAGCCAATGGAGCTGTTGCAAGAAAGGAGTCAGCTCCAGTTAAAAGCCTGGCTGCAGCTCTTTGGACCAGCTGAAGTTTCTGAGCACTTCCAGAGAGAGAGGAAGGAAGGAGGGAGGGAGGGAAGGATAAGGAAAGAAGGGAGAGAGGGAGGGTGGGAAGGAAAGAAGGAGGCAGAAGAGGATGTTCACCAGCAGGGACATGGTGCAAGGAAGGAAGGAAAGGGGGACTAAGGAAAGGGAGAGAAGAAAAGGAAGGAAGGAAACAAATGAAGGAGGGAAGGCAAGAGGGATGGTCATCAGCAGAGACATCCTTCCAAGAAGGAAGGAGGAAAGGGAGAGAGGGAGGCAGGCGGAGAGGGAGGACTACTCACCCGCACTTGGGCTATTCTTGGCAGCAGGCGAGTCGGAAGGCGATGGATGGGATGCCAGATGTGGGGCAGCAGCATCCCTGATATAGGGCTGGAGGAGAGCCCTGGATGGTGCCTCCTCCTCCTCCTCCGAAACGTTGACTCAGAGGAAGCAAGGGCTGTCAGTGTCACTGGGAGGAGAGGAGAGGAGACGCCTGGCAGCCCTTGGGGCAGGTGGGGCAGGTGGGTTGGTCCCCCTGGAAGGAATGGTTGGGGCTCTTCTTTCTGCCCCGAAGGAGATCCAGGGACACAGTGCCCCAATGGCCCCCTCCTGAAGCCAGAGAGTGGAGTAAGGCCTTGAACCCAGGATCAGGGAGACCTCATTCTCTGCCCAGAGGCCAAAGGAGGCCTTCCTAAAGAGCAGCATTTCCAGAGGAGACTCAACCTGTCTTTAAGCTCACTCCTTTCATTGTTTCTCCTATTGAGTTCCTAAACATTAGGCAGACTCTCCTCCTTGCAAGAATAAGGGCTGGAAGATGGGCTGCCTTGGGGGGGAGGGTGGCCTCTCCATCTCTGGAGGCCTTTCAACCGAAGGTGGATGGGGTCCTTCAGGAGGGCTGGAGCTTGTATTCCTGCATGGCATTCGGGGGTTGGACTGCATGGCCTCGGTGGCCCCTTCCCACTCGAAGTGGAGGATGCCCTGGTTGTAAGAAAGGCCTCCCTGGGATCCAGTCCCTTGCTCTTTTGTGGGTGCTGCTGACCTGGGCTTTGGGTCTGGCTTGGGACCCTGGAGAAGGGAGAGACCCTTGGAAAGGACTGGGTTTCTCATCTCTTAGGCTGCTTGGGGAATTTATGAGGGCCGTGGGCAGCCTACCTCTCAGGAGGACTAGTGGTTGGAGGGTTATAGCAGGACTCCAGCAGGGCAGGGCTCAGATCCCTTCTTGGCCAGGGAAGGCCCATGGAAGGCCTTAGGTAAGCCACCCTCTCTCAGCCCAAGAAGGTGGCAATGGCAAGGCAAGAGCTAAAGAAATCATGTGAAGAAAAGTCACACTCTCTCAGCAGAAGGCAATGACAAAGTTCCCATGGAACTTGGCAGTGCCTCTCTCTCAGCCTCCTCCCCTCTAGAAAGACAAGGGGCCTGATGGAGATCCCAGGGGCCACCACTCCAAGGGCCTTGTTGACAGGTTGCTGCCAAACTAAGAGAAGAGATGAGGATCCCCCTCTGGAAGGAGGCCAAAGGACCCATTCCTTGCAAGGAGAGAGAGAGAGAGAGAGAGAGAGAGAGAGGAGACAAGGGGACAGGCCACCAAGGAGGGCCCCAATCCATGCTGCCACAAAGAGGAGGCCAACAGCATCAAGGGGTTTCTCCAAGGAGGTCCATCTGGGACCCAGGGATCAGCTCCCCCTCGGAGAAGACTGTAGGGGCTCCTATGGAAAGTGGGGAGGCCCTGATGCCCCAAAGGCAGAAGGTGGCCCAGGAGAGTCTCTCATGGAGAGCTGGATCATGGATGCAGTTCCAGCCCAGAGACAAGGTGCCTGGGAAGGAGAGAGGGCCAGGAGGGGAGCTCTCTTGCCTCTGAGGGGACACTGCTGCTCAGGGCAGGCTTCAGCCCCTGGGAAGGAAGGCAGCTGCTCCAGGAGCCAAGAGGGAGAAGAAGTGGCCCAGACAGCCTGGATCCCTTCCTGGCCCTGACCCCCATCTTGGCCCCCAGATGCCCCTCAGAACCCAGCAGCCCTGACCTGCCTTTCCAGGGGCCAACCCAGCAGGCGCTTCCAGTTGCTTCCAGGCATTTCTGAATTCATTGCTGGGTGCGCCAGTTACAGCTCCTTCCTGAGCCTCTGCAGGGAGCCTTTCAGCCTCCTGTGATTCAAACCCCAATTTCTCTGGGGATCCCCCTGGAAGATGGAGGATACGGGATCTGCATTTGGGGGGAGAGAAGATGGTTGGGGAGGGGGCTTCTCTCTGTAAAGGGAAGGGACTTTGGGTTTGGGTTTCCTCTGCCTTTGGGAGGATGAGAAGAAGTCATGATGGAGAGCGGAAAGGGAAAGGAGCTGCATGGAGGGGGGCCTCTGAAGCTCCTGGGATAGTATGAGGGGGCTCTCTCTAGAGGTTATGGGGAAGGGGACCCTTGTTCCCCAGCCCCAAAGGAAGAGATGCCCACTCTCCTCTGCCTGGAAGGAGTTTCAGGGCCTTGGTCCAGGGTCCCTTTGGTCTAGACTGGACTGGAACCACTGGCCAAGACAAGAAACCCCTCCCTTGGGACACCAGGGATCTAGAGCTCCCCAAAGGCAGAGAGAAAAGCCTTCATTTAAATCTCTTTCTCTGCTGCTGAGGCTGCTTGCTAATGGGGCAACTCTCCCATCCTCAGTGGGGCAGGAAGGGGATTTAAGCCCAGGGTGGGCAAAGTGAGGACTGAAAACCTTCAAAACATTTGGTCCACAAAGCCCCACCTGGGGTCACAACTGGCCATCTGACTGCATTTTGGGGGTCCTTTGAATTGCTTTATTAATGTGATTGTGATTGTCATCCCATATTTATATCTCACTTTTTCCCCAGATGGGGACTCAAAGCAGCTTACAACCATTAAAATCATTGTTAAAAATCCACCAAATATAAAATTTACACCACCACCACCACCACCACAATGAGTAGAAATACCCTGTGTGTTGTGTAAGATGGGCCTTTTTATTATTTCTCATCCAATTGCCAGTCAGAATGGAAATTTCTAGTAAGGAAGGTACCAGTCTAACTTTGCTGGGAAGAGAGTTGCAGAGCCTGAGAAGGCTTGGGTTGGCATAGAATCATAGAATCATAGAGTTGGAAGAGACCACAAGGGCCATCCAGTCCAACCCCCTGCCATGCAGGAACTCCAAGTCAAAGCATCCCTGACAGATGGCCATCCAGCCTCTGCTTAAAGATTGGATACAGAGGAGCGGGCTATAAATAAAACTTTATTATTATTATTATTATTATTATTATAAAGACCCCTAAGGAAGGAGACTCCACTACACTCCGAGGGAGTGTGTTCCACTGTCGAACAGCCCTTACTGTCAGGAAGTTCCTCCTAATGTTGAGGTGGAATCTCTTTTCCTGCAGTTTGCATCCATTGTTCCGCGTTCTAGTCTCTGCAGCAGCAGAAAACAAGCTTGCTCCCTCCTCAATATGACATCCCTTCAAATATTTAAACAGGGATATCATATCACCTCTTAACCTTCTCTTCTCCAGGCTAAACATCCCCAGCTCCCTAAGGCGTTCCTCATAGGGCAAGGTTTCCAGACCCTTCACCATCTTAGTTGCCCTCCTTTGGACCTGCTCCAGTTTCTCCACATCTTTTTTGAAATGTGGTGCCCAGAACTGGACACAGTATTCCAGGTGGGGCCTGACCAAAGCAGAATAGAGTGGCACTATAACTTCCCTTGATCTAGAAACTATACTTCTATTGATGCAGCCTAAAATTGCATTGGCTTTTTTAGCTGCCGCATTACACTGTTGACTCATGTTCAGCTTATAGTCTACTTGGACTCCTAGATCCCTTTCACATGTGGTCTCATTCAGCCAGGTGTCCCCCATCCTATATCTGTGCATTTCATTTTTCCGCCCTAAGTGCAGAACCTTACATTTCTCTGCATTGAATTTCATTTTGTTAGCACTGGCCCAGCTTTCTAGTCTATTCAGGTCATTTTGAATTTTGATCCTGTCCTCTGGGGTATTAGCTACTCCTCCCAGTTTAGTGTCATCTGCAAATTTGATAAGTATGCCCCCAATTCTGTCATCCAAATCATTAATAAAGATGTTGAACAGCACTGGGCCCAGGACAGAACCCTGTGGGACCCCACTGGTCACTTCTCTCCAGGATGAAAGGGAGCCATTGTTGAGCACCCTTTGAGTTCGGCCAGTCAACCAATTACAAATCCATGTAACAGTTAACTTGTCTATCCCACATTTTGCAAGCTTGTTTGCAAGAATGTCATGGGGAAACCTTGTCAAAGGCCTTACTGAAATCGAGGTATACTATATCCACAGCATTCCCTTCATCTACCAAGCTGGTAATTTTATCAAAAAAAGAGATCAGGTTTGTTTGGCATGACTTGTTTCTCTGAAACCCATGTTGGCTTTTTGTGATTATGGCATTGGCCTCTAAGTGTTCACAGACTCTCTGCTTAATGATCTGCTCTAGAACCTTTCCTGGAATTGATGCCAGACTAACCGGACGATAATTGTTGGGATCCTCTTTTTTTTCCCTTTTTGAAGATGGGGACAACGTTTGCCCTCCTCCAGTCTGCTGGGACTTCTCCTGTTCTCCAGGAGTTCTCAAAGATTATTGCCAGTGGTTCCGATATTACATTTGCCAGTTCTTTTAATACTCTAGGATGTAGTTCGTCTGGTCCTGGAGATTTATATTCATTTAGGTTAACCAGGTATTCCTGTACTACCTCTTTACTTATTCTGTGCTGAATTTCCTCTATTCTGTCTCCTGTTCCATTATCCTTAGGTTGAGCACCGTTTGCCTTTTCTGAGAAGACTGAAGCAAAGAAGGTGTTGAGTAATTCTGCCTTTTCTCTGTCCCCTGTTAGCATTTTGCCATCTTCTGCACGCAGTGGCCCCACTGTTTCCTTCTTCTTCCTTTTGCTGCGGACATATCCAAAAAAGCCCTTTTTATTGTTCTTAACCTCTCTAGCAAGGCTGAGTTCATTCTGCGCTTTAGCTTTTCTGACTTTACCCCTACATGTGCTGGCTATTTGTTTGAATTCCTCTTTCGTGATTTCTCCATTTTTCCATTTCTTATACATGTTCCGTTTAAAACTTAGCTCATTTGAAAGTTCCTTAGTCATCCATCCTGGCTTCTTGAGACATCTTCCATTTTTCTTCCTCATTGGGACTGTTTGAAATTGTGCCTTCAATATCTCCCTTTTGAGAAACTCCCATCCGTCTTGAACTCCCTTTTCTTTTAGTATTCCTGACCATGGGATCACTCCCAGTATTTCTCTAAGTTTATTGAAATTAGCTCTCCTAAAGTCTAGAGTGCGTGTCTGACTATGCCTAGCTTCTCCCTTCCACTGTATTACAAACTCCAGGAGAACATGGTCACTTCCACCTAAGGATCCAACCACTTGCACCCCATCAACTAGGTCTTCCCTGTTGGTTAAGATCAGATCTAAAATGGCTGATCCCCTTGTTGCCTCTTCCACCTTTTGGACAATGAAATTGTCTTCCAGGCAAGTGAGGAATTTGCTAGACTTTGAGGATTTGGCTGAGTTTGACTTCCAGCAAATATCAGGATAGTTGAAGTCACCCATCACTACTACATCTCTCTTTTCTGAGTATGTGTTTATCTGTTCTAGAAAGGCATCATCCAATTCCTCTGCCTGAGTCGGGGGTCTGTAGTAGACTCCCACAGTAACATCCCTGTTATTTCCCTCTCCTTTAATTTTTATCCAGATGCTCTCCACCTGGCTTCCAGTATTGACTTCCTGCATCTCTTCACTGGTGTAAATATCCCTGACATATAATGCTATTCCTCCTCCTTTCCTGCTTGGCCTGTTTCTCTTAAAAAGGTTATACCCCTCTATTTCTACATTCCAATCATGAGACTCATCCCACCAGGTTTCAGTGATGCCTATTATATCATATTTCCCTTGTTGTGCTAGGAGTTCAAGTTCATCCTGCTTATTTCCCATACTCTGTGCATTAGTGGAGAGGCATTTAAGACCATGTGTCCTCTTTACTTGCTGCTTTTGCACATTTTTTTGCCTCCTACTGTTGGGTCCTTGCACTGTTTGCCTTGTTCCCTCTATGCCACTTGGACTATTCTCTCCATCCCTTTTGCCTTCCAGTATAATGTCTCCCTCCCCCACATAACTCAGTTTAAAGCCCTCCTGATCAGATTCTTCAGACTGTTGGCAAAAACGTTTTTGCCAACTGGCGTGAGATGCAGTCCATCCCTTGCCAGAAGTCCCTCCTCATGGAACCGCAGCCCATGATCCAAGAATCCAAACTGTTCTTGGCGGCACCATCTACGGAGCCAGTTATTCACCTCTGCTATTTTCCTCTCCCTTCCTGGACCATGCCCTTCTACCGGGAGTAGAGATGAGATGACAACCTGTGCATCCATCTCTTTCAGCTTCCTTCCCAGAGCCTCATAATCCCTTTTGATATTCTGAAGGCTGTGCCTTGCAGTATCATTGGTTCCCACATGAACCAAAAGAAGGGGGTATTGATCAATAGACTTGACAAGTCTTGTCAGCCTCTCCGTCACATGATGGATCTTTGCCCCGGGGAGACAACACACCTCCCGAGACATCTTGTCAGGCCCACAAACCACTGCTTCTGTACCCCTCAGCAAGGAGTCCCCCACCACCACCACGCGCCTCCTCCGAGGCTTAGCAGTGGCTGTTCCTTTTCGTGATACTCTCAGGCTCCCCTGCTCTGTCCCTGATGTCTGTCCCTGCTGCTTTTCCTCATCATCTCTGACAACAGAGAGAGATTCAAAGCGATTCTGTAGCTGCAAGCCGCTCACAGAACGTTCCCTGGTTTCCTTACTTCTGTGTGTGACCTTCCTCCAAGCATCTACCTCTGTTGTATGTGGAGTGACCTCCTCCACCCCAACAACTTCCTCTCTCTGTTTCCCACCCAAGACATTCTGGCCTGTTCTGTTCAGGAGAATCTGCTGCTCTCTATGATGCTGGAGTGCAGATATCTGCTCCTCTAGCTGCTGTACTTTCTCTTCCAAGAGGGCTACCAACTTGCACTTGTGGCAGGTGTTGTTCGCCACCTCTGTAGGCAAGAAGACAAACGTCCCACATGTGTTGCAGGTGACTGCTGCAGGGCCTTCAGTGTCCATACTGAGAAGTCTTAAGGAGGCACTGAAACAAGACTGTGGGCTTCCCTTGCTAGACTTGGCCTTTATTCCCAAGCTCTGTCACTGAGTTCAAGTCACGGGGCCTATAGTTGTGTAGAGAGCTCCTGGCTAAAAGCTCCTTCCAAAGGCAAGTCTCTGATTCACTTCCTCTGATGCTTCTGGCCGGCTCCTCTTCTATTCTCTAAACACCTCCTTGACTAGATAAAAAAATCAAAATTCGTGCGCTTCTGTAAGCCTTGAGTAGCCTTAAGTAGCCTCCCAGCACTGGCTCCCAGAATGCAATGTCTCAAGTGTAAATTAGATTAGATCTCACCCAAGCACATGGACTACAGCCTCCTCCTTTTCTTTCTCCTCCTTAAAGGAAATGAACCTTCTGCTAGCCTTGAGTAGCCTTAAGTAGCCTCCCAGCACTGGCTCCCAGAATGCAATGGCTCAAGTGTAAATTAGATTAGATCTCACCCAAGCACATGGACTACAGCCTCCTCCTTTTCTTTCTCCTCCTTAAAGGAAATGAAGCTTCTGCTAGCCTTGAGTAGCCTTAGGTAGCCTCCCAGCACTGGCTCCCAGAATGCAATGGCTCAAGTGTAAATTAGATTAGATCTCACCCAAGCACATGGACTACAGCCTCCAGGCAAAGCCTGGTTCGTAAGTGGGATTACAGTCCTTTCTCAAATAGGCTGAAGTCTATGAAGACCTTTATTGAAACCCCCGAACGCTCACTTCCATTAGCATTACAGCTCCCATGGTCCTGACGCAAGGTAGTAGGAGGAAATGCAGGGCAATGGCAGTTCTGGGCACCAGAGACTTTTCTCAGGACTGCCTGATAATACAAGGGGCAGATGGGCAGCTTTCGCAGGCCCCCCGAGGCCAAGGTAGCCAAGGGGGTCCAGCCCTGTGCCAGACCCACTCTTTGGGGGGGTTTCTTTGTCCCATCCTGTCTCCCCCTCCCATGGAGACGCTTCCAAATCGCGTTCACGTTAATCTCCCCCTGCAGAGGAGGCCTTTCCGCACTTCACCATCTCCTGCTTCCACATTCCTGAGGGATGGGCCTCCTGACTTTTCAGATCCTCAGGAGAGGTTTTCTCTCCATTCCTCCACAATCACCATTGGCCCCAATTTGGCAGGGACCTTCCCAAGGAAACCTCTGCTGTTCCACTTCCAAGCACTATTAACATGTTCCAGTTTCTCCTGCTTCCTCCCACATTTCCCATTTGTCCTTAGCTTACTTGAATTGCTGCAAATGGTGGCAACGATATAAAATAAATGAAAAGGCCACACACAGAAAACAAACAAACTGCAGAGCCAAGTCAGAAAGGATTCCTCCCAGAAAAAAAGCAATGCAGCTGGTGATATAACACAACGTTCCTTAGCAAGACCTGGAAGGGCAAAGTATTTTCCCTTAATGACAGCTGAGCTGAATGAAGGCATAGGAGGGCTTTCTTGTATTTCTCTCTAAAGGAGAATATCCAGTTTGAATTGGAGGGGATCCCTGCAGGAGAAACATAAGGCAGAGCACATCTATATGCTCTTTTTTGTGTCTGAATCCCAGACCAACATGGAGGAGGAGGGCACTGTTTTGAAGTGGGAGAGGAAGAGTAACAATTAAAGTCACAAGAGACAATCACACAGAAGTGGACTGAAGTGTCAGCTGGATTTCTGGGCCGTCTGTCCTCCAAGAGAGAGAAGTGGAAGAGAGGCTGGCTGCCCAGGGCAAGAGCAGAGCATCCCCAGCCCTCTTCTTCCAAAGGGATACAAAAGATCCAAGTTCCAGAAGAACCAGCAATCTCCCCAGAAAAACCAGGCTCAGGCCCTGAGCTCAGCCCTTCACCAAGGGAGACTATGGAGCCAGGGATTGGGAAGGTGGGCGAGTGGGACACCCCATGGACCTCTGGTCTACCCAGGCAGCCACCCTGAGGGACCCCCGTCCCACCCCAGTTGAGGGCAGATGAAAAGGGTTGTAGCATGAAGTGCAGCCCACTCCCTGCTCCATGCAAGAAGGGCTGGGCAAGTCATGCCCTCCCATTTGTTGGGTGACTGCAACTCCCATCAGCTCTAGCCAGGAAGGGGATGGTGGGAGGTGTAGCCCAACCATGGCTGGGAGAGGACACACTTCAGCTGCTCCTGTCTTCAAATGGACTTTCTCAGACAATGCTTGAGGGAGATACAAGTGGGGTCCAAGCTCAGCATCATTAAGACAACAGCTGCTTTCCTTTTTAATTCCTCTACTCTATGCTCAGTTTTTTTATCTAAATGTTTATTAACTTTAAAACATACACATTAAGACCATTAAAACAAAAACAAATCCAAGTGTTTATTGTAAACAAATGCAACAAATATACAATCAAAATGTGATCTTCCATACTGATAATTCGATTGATTTCTTTTTCCTTTATCAATTATTACTGTCTACACTCTTTGGGTTTATTCCATTGTTCTCTCTCTACTTATTCCTTCTCTTTTCTTTTTCTTTTTTCCCTTTTTTAGTTAGTATTTTGAAATTTTACAAAAATAACATAAAAACAAATTGTAACATTCTTTTCATATATGTATATATACTTTAACATTTTACTTATTTTTATACTAAATATCACCTCAGTGCACCCCTCCCCCGGAGTCATTCCCATCCAAAATTTTAATTCGTTGCATGGAGGTAATTTCCTATCTTCTTTTACTAAAACATTTTCAATATTTTTTTTTTCCAAATGTCATCAAAATCATTGCTTTTCCATAATCCCTTCTTTACCTTCAATTTACATGTTAATTTATCACTGATTGCTAATTTCCAAATTTCTTTATACCAATCTTCCAATTCTACATTTATTTTTGTTTTCCAATTTCTTGCTATGATTAATCTCACAGCCATAAATAAATTTGTTACAAGGTTTTTCTCTTCTTTTTCCATTCTAATCCATGATATAATGCTAAGAATACTATATTTGGTTTCCTATCTATTTTATATTCATAATATTTTCTATTTCTAATATTACTATTTCCTAAAATTTTTGAACATATTTACATTGCCAACATATATGTATATATGATCCTACCTCATGACAACCTCTCCAACAATATTTTGAGTTATTTTTATTTATCTCATTGGTGTAATCTCATTGGTGTTAAATACCATTTCCAAACCAGTTTATAATAATTTTCTTTAATTCGTATCGATAAGTTTTTCAAATGTCTTTGCTCCCAAATTCTATTCCATTCATTTTTACAAATTTTATATCCTAATCCATCTTCCCATATTCTTTCAGAATATTTTGGTTTAATTTTTCTCTCCATTAATATTTTATACATTTTACTTGGGGTTCCTTTCATATTTTCATTTTCCTCCCTTTCTTTCCCTTGCTGAATTATTTGTTCAAATTGTGTATATTTTTCCTTTCTTATATTCTTTTTCTTCCAATTTTTAAACCATTTTCTGTTTGCATAGAATGAAACCAGGACATTTTTATTCCATTAAGCTTTTCTTATATGCTTTCTTTTCCTATCTTTAACTCTATCCAATTTTCTATTTTATCCGTTTTCCTTTCCTTTAATTCCTTATCTAATAAATCTCTTAAATTTGGGGAGAATGATTCTTCCATTATTGTTGGTGTTATCATTGAATTTTCATTCATCATTCTTTTTTTATATTTGTTCCATGAATATAAGTCTCCAGGACCAGATGAACTACATCCAAGGGTTTTAAAAGAACTAGCAAATGTAATATCAGAGCCATTGGCAATAATCTTTGAGAACTCCTGGAGAACAGGAGAAGTCCCAGCAGACTGGAGGAGGGCAAACGTTGTCCCAATCTTCAAAAAGGGGAAAAAAAAGAGGATCCCAACAATTATCGTCCAGTTAGTCTGACATCAATTCCAGGAAAGATTCTGGAGCAGATCATTAAACAGAGAGTCTGTGAACATTTAGAGGCCAATGCCATAATCACAAAAAGTCAACATGAGTTTCAGAGAAACAAGTCCTGCCAGACAAATCTGATCTCTTTTTTTGATAAAATTACCAGCTTGGTAGATGAAGGGAATGCTGTGGATATAGTATACCTGGATTTCAGTAAGGCTTTTGACAAGGTTTCCCCATGACATTCTTGCAAACAAGCTTGCAAAATGTGGGATAGACAAGTTAACTGTTACATGGATTTGTAATTGGTTGACTGGCCGAACTCAAAGGGTGCTCAACAATGGCTCCTTTTCATCCTGGAGAGAAGTGACCAGTGGGGTCCCACAGGGCTCTGTCCTGGGCCCAGTGCTATTCAATATCTTTATTAATGACTTGGATGACATTATTGCGGGCCTAGGTATTCTATTCTAGTTATTCTGTTCTATTCTGCTTTGGTCAGGCCCCAGCTGGAATACTGTGTCCAGTTCTGGGCTCCATAATTCAAAAAGGATGTGGAGAAACTGGAGCGTGTCCAAAGGAGGGAGACTAAGATGGTGAAGGGCCTGGAAGCCATACCTTATGAGGAAAGACTTAGGGAGCTGGGGATGTTTAGCCTGGAGAAGAGAAAGTTAAGAGGTGATATGAGAGCCCTGTTTAAATACTTGAAGGGATATCACATTCAGGAGGGAGCAAGCTTCTTTTCTGCTCCTCCAGAGAATGGTTCACAAAGCACTGCACCCACTGGCTCTTTCTTGGGGCTTTGTTGTTTTTTGTGGTGTAGCTTCAAGTAATTTCCTATTTATGGCAACCATAAGGCAAACCTATCCTAGGGTTTTCTTGGCAAAATTTTTTTCAGAGGAAGTTTGCCATTGCCTTCCCCTGAGGCTGAGGAGTTTACCACACAGGAGGAATTTCTCTCAATTTTGAAAGAAATGGAAGTGAGGACAGTTTGGAATTCGCTCGTTCAGCGAATATACGTGATTGCGTATTGACAGTGCATTGCATTCGGAATTGCCTGAAATTGCCTCCCAGTGCCCGAAATTGCATGTGATAGTTTCTCACGCAATCATGCGAAACCCCATGATTGCATTCAGATTGCCATTAGATTATACTTCCAATTCCCTTCGTGTGATAAACTCCTGAGAGAGTTTGACGTCCTGAAAAGGCACCCAATGGGTTTCATAGCAGAGAGGGGAATTGAACCCAGGTCTCCAGAGTGATAGTTCAATTCCCTGCTCTGCTATGGCTCCTATTCCTACGTACTATTTTCTATGAAATAACTGCAGACTTTTGTTATTGTACTTGTGTGTCATCAAGTACACCTTTCTGACATATTGCGAAACTAAGGCAACTTTATGGGGTCTTCTTGGCAAGTTTCTTCAAAGGGGGCTTGTCATTACCATTCTCTGAGGCTGAGAGTGTATGATGTGCCAACGGTCACTTGCTTGGCCAGAAATTGTACATACCTCAGAATGCATTGCCCAATGTATTGGCAGTCCTTCCTCCCAACATTTTCTCCTTTTTCCTCTACCATCTCATAGCTGGAGGATCGAAATATTTTTTAAAGCCACGTTTAAATCTGGACTTGTCAGAATCCTTGTAGTATTCTTCCAGATATAGGTTTGTAGTTGTAGTTGGGGATGATAGGTATGTAGTTAGTTGCTAGCTAGGAGGGAGGAGTGCGTAACGGTGCCAGGAGGCCTTATCTGCTGACCTTGGAGCTGCTCTGCTCTAGGTCTGGTATGAAGCAGTTTCTGGTGGGAATTGTACAGATAAAGGGGGAGCCAGGGGGAAATTTAAACTAATGGAAAATAACTGGAATGGGCTATTTCGAGGGCTTTGTGAGAAGAGGGGAGGTGCAGCCCTTTCGGGGTTGGGATGTATAGGGTGCTGGGCGGGAACTGGTCAGTCTCAGTTTAGAAGCTGAATGGTGTGGTACTACTGATCCTGGAGCATCAATAAAGTTCTGTTTATTCAACTTAAAGCTGACTGGTTGATTGTCTGGGATTCTGGACCCCTGTTCTGACAGGACTATTTTTTTAAAAAAGTAAGGTCCAAAACACATTGCAGAAATAATCCATTTTGAGACCACTTTAACTGCCCTGGCTCAGTGCTAGGGAGCATGGGAGCTGTAGTTTCTTGTGGCACCAGGCTAAATATCTCACAAAATTAGTTCCCAGGATTCCTTAGCAGGGCAGTTAGAGTGGCCTCAAACTGGATTGTTTCTACAGTGTGTTTTGGACCTAAGTGGCCCATATGCTGTTACCATTATTCAGTTTTGTAGCTGTTATTACAAATTGGGAAGACAGTGTGCAAACTGCTCAGGTCTATTTCTCTGCTGGAGTGAGATGTGCTTTTCCAGCTGACTCTCACCTCTAAGGAGTGGGCTGCCTGGGGGGGGGGGGGTGAGGGGGAATCACAATGGCATCGGAGGGCATCAGGAGGGTTGTGAATTTATTTTATTGTTTTTAGCTTTTATTTTGTGGTGTCACCTACATTTTTCTTGAATGGCTGACATTTTATGGTTTCTTTCCTTCCATTCTGGTTATGACATCTGGACTCCCTGCTCAAGGCTCCTCCATTGCTTGGCCTTCTCCCAAGAAAGAGCAGGGTGGCGACAGCGGAGGATGGAATTCATAGTATTAATATTAATTATTCATAATTATTAATAATTTGTCTTTAACAATAATTAATTAGTAATTATTAATGATTAATGATTGATAATAGGTAAATATTAATTACTTGATATTAATTAATTGTATATTTACATTACAATTCATAACAGTAGCAAAATTACACTTATGAAGTAGCAAGAAACAGCCTTCTTTTGGAGGCTACAACACTCCCTTCTTACTATCACTCCATCAGCCAACGCTTTTAAGAACTGACAGGCTTAAAAAGAACAGGCTTTTTTGCAAGGTGCCATTCTATCCCCCATAAAATATATGGGTTTGGCCCATTCAGTGGAGAGACCTTAAGGAAGGGGCTGGACTGGCTGGGTCCGTTCTGGAGGAGATTGAGAGAGATGGAGATGGAGGGGAGCTGCACTTATCCCTTGATGATGATCTGGCCTTTTTTACCTTGGAAAAGGGAGCTCACATTCTTTACAGTGGAACATCTATATTGAATTCACGTCTATTTTGTCTGGCCTCAGTGGGATTTATCATAAATTGGGTTTTCCTATGCTATATATTAATTCTGAAAAATTATTCCTTCCTTATAAAAATATTTTAAAATATTATTCTGTGCATGTGCAGAATGCCTTACTACAGTTTGCCCATCCATTTCTCACATTATATCTAAAGGCTTCTACATCAGACAATGTGGTTTCCTTGCAGCTCTGAGCCGTGAGAGCAAGAGAATGCCTATACCTTCTTTTTGAAAAACCCTACAAAATTATTCTCTTCCACGAATCCTACAGATCCCTCTGGAAGAATGCAAGGGAACAATATGTAAGACTGAGCATCGTACGATGATGAGTCCAGCCCTCAAATCCTGTTCTGGCAGCTTCCTAGATGCACAGAATTTGTGAGAAAGCTCATGGAGGTCTAGTAGTATCTAATTTGATGTACTGTTGTTAAATGTGAAGACTGGGATTGCAGATCCAGTTGTGTTTGCGATATTCAACCATCGTGGGCCCCAGAGAAACGCAAAAAGGTACACTGTACTTCTTTTAATCATGATGTTCCTTTTAATTATTTGTAATTGCACACTATAAATGGTTTTTAGTAGGGTAGACAGTGGAGACATCTTTGAAAATTAATCTTGTCTTTGTTTTAGCTAGATTGTGCTCCACCTGATTTGTAAGCTGTCTTCAGTGTTGTTTTGAAGTGGGAGAGTCAGGATAGTAATTATGGTAATATCTGACTATTCAGCTGAATTTCTGGGCCATCTATCATCCAAGAGGCAGGAATGGAAGAGAGGCTGGATGACCAGGGCACCAGCCCAGCATCCATTGGCCTTTTCTTTCAAAGGGACAGAGAAGATCCAAGTTCCAGAAGAACCCAGAATCTCCCCAAAAAAGCCAGGCTCAGGTCCTCAGGTCAGTCATTCATAATAGGAGATTATGGAGCAAAAAGGTGGGTGACTGAGTGAATGGCACACATTCAGGATCTCTGCTCTGCCCAGGCATCTGCCCTGAAAGACCTCTGCCCAACCCCATCCAAGGGAAGACCAACTGGGCCGAGGGAAGGAAGCACTAGAGTCCACTGCAGTTCCACCAACATTTTGCCCAGGCCCTAAATCAACCGAGATCCCAATACAGAATCTCCTTTGAAATCTTGCAGAGGTCTGGGAGGGACCCTTTGGCAGGATCCATGGCTTCCTGGGGCCCTTCTTGGGCTGGTTTGCATGCCTTCCAACACTTCATGTGGGAAAAATGGGATATGTGTGGCCAAGCAACATATTCTAAGATGGCAAAACCTAGTGTAGTGGATAGGATTTTATATTCAGTATTTATTTAATGCTATTCTTATGCAGAATGAACTAAGATGGTTGCCGAACCAAAGTTTAAGATGGCTAAAATTTGGGCCAAGTGAAGGTCTTTAGAGAAATGCTGAACAAACAGGAGAAAACAAGAAATTGTTTAGGTACAATTGCCCTCTCTTTCCTAAGCAGAGACGCCATAGTGAAAGTCAAAACATAAACACCAGATAAGTAGAGTTGCAACTGTGAAATTATGTGTAAAGGTTACAGGGAAAAGTAACTTTTTGAAAGGTGTCCTGATGAATCATAAGTGGGTTTTAATTATTCATGTGTTCGTTTGGCTGATTGCTTGAGATTCATTTGTTTAGAGTTAAGATTGGCCAATAGAAGGCATTTTTGGAGATTCTTTGTGTGAAAACTATAAATTCCATCATTTTTGTGAAATGGGGGTCTCAGTCTTTGGAAACCTGAATTTTCCACTGAGGACATTTTATTCTATGCCATCTGAATAAATCTGGAACTTTTAACCGACTCTGGATCTTCTTGCCTTTACTCCATTCTGTTATGCTGAGGATTGGATAAGCAGTCCTAGCTGAACCTGTTTTTCCATTACACTAGGAAGAAAGGAGGACATGCAAGTTAGGAGAGGCTGCAGCAATCTGCTTTTGCCTGACCTCCTGGAAAGGGTAAGATTCCCTTCTGCCTCTCCCCCCCCCCCCCCCAACTCCTGAATTAAAGGAGTGCAGACTGCTTTTGCATTTTGGACACAGTTTGCAGCAGCTGAAGAAAGCTGTGTGTTCATAGAACCATAGAATCATAGAGTTGGAAAAGACCACAAGGGCCATCTAGTCGAACCCCCAGCCATGCAGGAACTCCCAATCAAAGCATTCCCGACAGATGGCCATCCAGATTCTGTTTAAAGACCTTTAAGTAAGGAGACTCCACCACACTCTGTTGAACAGCCCTTACTGTCAGGAAGTTCCTCCTAATGTTGAGGTGGAATCTCTTTTCCTGGAGCTTGCATCCATTGTTCCGGGTTCTGTTCTCTGGAGCAGCAGAAAACAAGCTTGCTCTCTCCTCAATGTGACATCCCTTCAAGTATTTAAACAGGGCTATCATATCACCTCTTAACCTTCTCTTCTCCAGGCTAAACATCCCCAGCTCCCTAAGGCGGTCCTCATAGGGCATGGTTTCCAGACCCTTCACCATTTTAGTTGCCCTCCTTTGGACCCGCTCCAGTTTCTCCACATCCTTTTTGAAATGTGGTGCCCAGAACTGGACACAGTATTCCAGGTGGGGCCTGACCAAAGCAGAATAGAGTGGCACTGTTACTTCCCTTGATCTAGACACTATACTTCTGTTGATGCAGCCTAAATAATCACAGGGAACTATTTAGTAATAGCAGCTTGCTGGCACTTGAGCTACAAACCTTCTGGATCCCTGGACCGGAAAAGTGAGATGTTAAAGGTAGAAGCCAATAAAATAATAAATAAATAATAAAATCTTTATTTATATACCGCCCTTCCAATGATCAGGGCGGTGCACAACATGTACAACAAGTTAAAAACATTCCGACAATAAGCAATAACAATATCAATACCAATACAGCAATACAAAAGCAATATGCCAAGCCAGCTCACAGTGTGGGGGGGGGATGAGGGAGAAATAGCAACAGGGAGAGGAATATCAGGGGTAAGCCTGCCCGAATAAATGTGTTTTTAACCCCTTTTTAAACTGGACAAGAGAGGCGGCCGAGCGGAGCTCAATGGGCAGCGAGTTCCAGAGGCTAGGGGCCAAGATGGAAAACGCCCTCTTCATGGTGGTTGATGATCTGGCCTCTTTATCTGATAAAGCCATTGATAACCAACTGATAACCAATGATCAGCTTACAAAGGGTAGAAATTAGCTGGCTGAATTGCACTTTGAATTCGGCTTGAGTTGTGGGCTGAGGAAGGAGGGGAGGGCAAGTGGCCCAAAAGGAGAAAAACTAAAGTACGGAATTTCTTCTAGCTGAAATGCTAAAGGAAATGGGCCTCTCTCTCAAGGTTACTGCCAGCCAGCTAAATTGATAACGTTTTCTGCACAGACATTCATTAATGTTGCAATTTGCCTTGCTTAAGAGAGGTTCAGGCCAGAAGAGAGCCAACCAGTTTAGACTAGCTGAACAATACAGATATATATGATGATGATGATGAATGTTAAATTGCGCATGTGTGAATTGAGTTTTCGATTTGAATAAAACCAAGCTATGCCATATTTCACCAGCTCATTATAGCGATTCTATCCCATGAGCTAACATGCATGATAAAGTCACCTGAAGGAACTGAACTTTGGCTTGGAGGTTTCTTTATTGAAGTTTTTTTTTACCTTGACAAGATCTAGGTAAGAATTGTGATCCCTCCCCCATGACAATTCCCTTCAGTCCCCCCAAGGTCTCCTATTGCAGAGAGATGTGGGGAGGAACTAGAACTCCCTCCCCTGGAAATACCCCCCTTCTTCCTCTCTTTTCCTTCAGGTGACCCTACCGTACTCCAACTTTAGTCCTGACTCACCTTTACTGACTCACCCAAGGCTAGAAATGTGGGAACTGAAGGCCAATGTTACTGGAAGGGGGGACACAACCGGGCTGTGTGTGTCTATACCCTAACGCTTTTGAGAACTGACAGGCTTTAAAGGAACAGCGTTCTTTATCAGGAAAGGCACCTAAATAAATAAATAAATAAATAAATATTTTGATACTCTTCAAGATTTACTAAAAAACCAAGAAAAACAATTACGAATTAGACCGGAAGATAAGGAGATTCAAAATGAAATTAAAATAACAGAGAAACAAATTTCTTTGCTATTAGTAGATCAGCTAAACAAACAAACAAAAAATTAAATTTTTTTACAAAACAAAAATACTTTTACAAAACAAAAAAACAAATAAGCCAGGTAAATTTTTGGCTTATAAATTAAGGGAGCAAATAAATAAATAAATAAATAAATAAATAAAATGGAAAGTTAAGCTCAATGAAAGGTGAAATCAAACAGATTTTTGCCAATTACTACACTCCCCTTTACCAAAAAAGAAAAAAGAAAAAAAAAGCTTAACAGGAAATGATTTAATTTTGAAATATTTAGAGGACAAAAATATTCCAAAAATATCTGAGGACCATAAAGATTTATTAAATAGAGAAAATACTGTCCAAGAAATTAGAGATGTGATCCGACTCAGTAGAAGCCTCCGGTCCGGATGGATTCCCGGCGGAATTTTATAAGACCTTTATAAAGGAATTAATAATACATCTACAAAAAACAATGAATAATATTCTGTTGGGATAAATGCCTAACTCCTGGACGTAATCAAATAGGACATTAATCCCAAAACAAGATAAAGATACTTTAGATCTGAAAAAAACTACCATCCCATAGATCTATTGAATGCAGACTATAAAATATTTACTACCATTTTGGCATCTAAGCTAAAGAAATTTCTAAAACATTGGATTGGTAATGATCAACGAGGATTTATACCAGGGAGAAGACTGAAAGATTATGTAAGACATCTTTTAAGTATAATTGAATGTTATGAAAAAAGAATTGAAAGGAAATTAACTTTAGTTTTTCTGGATTTTGAAAAAGCCTTTGACAGGGTGAACTGGTCTTGTCTAAAGGAAACAATTTAAACATGGACTTAGGGCAAAAATTTCAGTGCAGGATTGAGAAGACATATAATAAACAACAAACAAGTTTGATAATCAATGGAGATTAAAAAAAAACTATAAAGGAATCCGGCAAAGATGCCCTTTGTTTCCATTATTATTCACTTCAGTTCTGGGGATATTAATCAATTCAGTTAAAAATGACTCAAACGTAGAAGGGACAAAAATCAAGGGAATGGAAACTAAATTAAAAGCATATGCAGATGATTTAGTCCTGACCTTTTCCAATCCAATTAAACACATCCCCCAAGTAAACAAGATGTTAGCACAAGTTGGAGAAGTATCTGGACTTGTGGTTAATAAGGACAAAACATCGATTCTTACTATGAATTTAGATAATTCTGAAAAAGAACTGTTAGAAAACATATCTTGTTATAAAATTAAAGAAAAAAATAAAGTATTTAGGCACTTGGATAAGTCCAAGAAATATAGATCTCTAGAAAAATACTTATGTTAAAGTCTTCCAGGATATTAAAAATGATATGCAAAGGTGGGAGAAGCCAGGTCTGTCTTGGTTAGGGAAAATAGCTTCAGTGAGGATGAATTCTTTCAAAAATTATCTTTTTGTTCCAAACAATTCTTATAATAACTAATGAAAATCCATTTTTTAAAATGGAACAAAGACATTAGTAAATCTATTTAGGGTGGCAAAAAACAATGGGTTAGGTTTAAACTTATGCAAGATGACGTAAAAAGGGGAGGCTTAGGATTGTCGAATTTAAAGATTTACTTTTATGCAAGTTGCTTCAATTGGCTAATCGAATGGTTTAAACAAGAAAACAGAAATCTCTTAAATTTAGAAATGGCAGATATGATCTATGGAGTACATGCATACCTCTTTTATGAAAAAGCAAAAGTAAATCACTTTCTCAATCACTTTGTAAGGAAAGCCTTAATCAAAGTGTGGTTTAAAATCAAACCTTTGATTTATAGAAAAATTACCTTTATGGGTTTCGATAAATGAGGCTTTTCATAGAAATTATGAAATTCTCAAAGAAAAGTGGCTTACTTACAAAGAATTACTGAAATATGAAAAAACAACAGATACTTTGAGGTTAAAGAGACAAGAGGAAATGACTGATGAAGGATTTAATTTGAACTGGTTTTTATATAGACAACTGAAAAAGAGGTTTATTTATGACAACAAACTGACAGGTATTGAAACTATTACCCAGGAATTTGATAGGATCATATATTCAGAAAATCATTATTTTATAATTTTTTGTTAAAAATAGAAATGCATGAAGAATATGTGAAGCCATCCTTCATTAAATGGGCACAAGAAGTAGATGAGATTCTACCCTTCGAACTTGGTCACAAATACTTAGATACACAGTATGTGTACAAATAAGAGAAAACTATTACAAAATGCAAAATAGGTGGCATCTCACACCAACGAAATTGGCAAAAATGTATAAGAGCAAGAAAACAACATGTTGGAGATGTAAGAAAGAACCAGGCTCTTTTCTTCATATGTGGCGGCACTGTGACTTTGCAAAAAAATATTGGTCTCAAATCCATGAAAAAATTAAAAAAATAATGTATGTTGTCATATTAAAATGGAGCCAAAATGCTTTTTACTAAACATGATTTCTGATTCTAAAATTGAAAATAAATTTGGTGTACTTTTATTTTATACGATTTCGGCAGCCCGAATCACTCTTGCTTCACAATGGAAAGGAGAAAGACACCTTACATAGGAAGACTGGCTGATGAAACTAATGAATTAAATGGAGATGGACAAACTTATTTGCTTTATCAAAGGAAATGATTAGGACAAAAGGAAACAATACAGGGAACTTCTTGTAAAATTAATCAAGTCAGAGAGAAAAACTGGCTTTATTTGGTAAAACTGAAGACTACGGATGATATGAATATAATTAGATAAGATACAGAATTTAATGTGGATTTAGAATATTAGAGTAAGATGAAATGCGAAATTATGATTTATATTGAACAGGAATTAAACGGCAATTAGTGAATTAATCAATAAGACAGATAGTATTAATTTACAAAGATTCTAACAACAGAGACTAACAAACTTTGTAAGGAAGCAATAGTTTTGTCTTGTACGTCCTATTAGTGTATGTGTTTTTTAATCCATAAAATTAAATTTAAAAAATAAAAGAAGAGGCTTTTTTGCAAGGTGTCATTTTATCCCCATGAAATATATTGGCTTGGCCCATTCACTGGAGAGTAGTTAAGATGGCAAAACCGAGGAAGGAAGGAGAACATGCAGCTAAGAGAGGCTGCAGCAATTTGCTTCTGCCTGAATCTCCTGGGAAAAGCAAGACTCCCCTTTGCCTCTCTGCCCCCAACTCCTGAACTCAGTTGCAGCAGCTGAAGGAAGCCATGTGTTCTTCCCCAATAGTCATTTTTGCCATCCTGACCTTACTCTGGCATATGTGTTCCCCTCCACTACCCCGGCACCTCCCAAAGACTCCTAGGGATTGCTAGCACTCTGTTTATTTTTGTTTAGCACCTTTGCCAGAAAAATCCCCCTTTCTGTTCCCTTGAACTAGGGCTGGGCAAGTCCTAAGCTTCCAGTGGTTGGATGACTGCAGCTCCCATCAGTCCTGGCCAGGTTTGACAGCGGAGGGGGATGGAGGAAGGGACACACTTCAGCCGTTGCTGCCTGAAAAAGGATTTTCTCTGATGTCGTTTGACGGACAGACAATTGGAGTTTGAGCCCAGCATCATTAAGACGTCTGGTACTGTTAAGGTAGAAGCTAATAAAGCCATTGATAACCAATAATCTCTGCCATTAATGATCAATAATGAACAGTTCAGCCATAGTGAGAAATAGAGCTAAAGGAAAAACTTGTCCTTTTGAATTCGGCCTGTAGCCCCCACCTTAGGAGGGAAGAGGGATGTCAAGGAGTGCTTAATGAAAACAAAGAGGCTTTGAGTTGTTTCTGATAAGACCAAAGTTGGCTGCATGCCCAGAAAGCAGAATATTACAAGAACTAAGCTATAGCAAGCGGTTTCAGTTAGTAAGCCTAGGCAGATAGATAGTGATATATTCAATGAAATGAAGTGGAAATGTGTGGATATATGAGGATGATGAATGTTAAACTACGCATGCTCAATGAATATTTCGTGGGTTAATAAAAACTGTTTGCGCCATATTTGGAGGCATCAGTTGATGGAATGATTCTCAGCTGAACACTGCTTACAGTCTAAAGCTGTTTGAATAAACCTGGATCTGCTTGGAAATCTTCACAAATGCCTCACTTTGCATAATTGGTTGTGAATGGGTTAATTGACTCTTTGTTACCATAACAGTACTCCCCATTTTTATTTCTCTATTATTTATCATTTTCATATATATTTATATTCTACCATAACTTTCACCAGTGTGGTACCTGGGCTCTCCACCTCCTCACGTTAGCCTCCCTCTCAGCCCTGTGAGGTGGGCCAGGTAGAGAGAAACTGAGAGGCCCAAAGCTAGCCAAAAAGTTTCAAGGGTCAGGAGGGAATTGGACCCAGGTCTCCCAAAACCCAGCCCCCAAAGGCTCCCCAAATAACCACAAGCCAAGCTTGAGAACTGAATATAAAGGCTCCATTTCAGGCACAGGCCCCAGCCCACCTCCTTCCATTGGAAATCTAGCTAGAAATCCAGTGTCTGAGGGACAGTGCAAGGGTGTCAGATGCAATTATCGAATACATTAAATATGTAATGCATTAAAAACACACATTTTATTTTATTTTTTGTTTTTGTTTTCCTCAATAAAATGCCTTGTTTTAGCTGACAGAAAGAAGCCAAACTGACTCCCAGTCATTCCCTTAAGAGGAGAAGGTGCCACAATGGAGGGGGGCACAGCTGAGAAAGCCCCACTGCCCCCATGGCCTCCCTCTTTGTTTTGCCCCCATTGTGGAGGGGATACACAGGGGATACACCCTGTGGGGCAGAAACTGGAAGTCCAGCTAGATTTATGATTGAAGGAGGCAGTATTTGGAATGGAGCCCTTGGATGCAGTGGTCAAGGTTTGCCCCTGTTTGGTGCGAACTGCAAGAGTAGCTAGCATCCCCTTCACTCTGCAGTGGGGAGAGCAAAGGGGAGAGGAGAGGCGTTCAGGATCTCCCCTTTTTTTTATAAGCAGCTGAGCTGAGTTCCTGATCTGGCTGAGCCAGAAAGCTTGGCTCTTACTGGGATCTTGGTCCTTCTTCTGGAACTTCACTCACTCGGCTGTAAGTCTCCTTGGCAGAAAAGCCCCAGAGATGCTGCCCTGGTGCCCTTCTTCTCAGCCAGCCTCTCTTGCATTCCTGCCTTTTGGATGGGAGACCTGCATGTTCTCGTTGTTATTTCCCTCACCTCAAACCAGTTTATGAATTAAAGTCAATGCAACAGAGCTAAAACATACAAAAGGCTAATATTAAAAGATAATCACACTGTTTACCACATAAGAAACCATGTAAAGTGTGCAATTAAAAATAACTACCGTATGAGTAGCAGCTTAGAAACCTAACAATTAAAAGATGAACTGTGTATCCTTTTGGGGTTCTCTGGAGCCTAACATGATTCAATATTGCAAACTCAACTGTACCTTAAATCCCAGTCTTTATGTTTAACAACAGTGCAACAAATTGGATATTGTGTTTGACCTCCCATGAGATAACCCACCAATTCTTTGCAGCCAAGGAGGAGCCGGTCCATGATCTCAGGGCTGAACTCTCCAGCCCTTCCTTAAGGAACCCCTCACCCCAATGGGCCAAACCTATAATTCACGGGGCTCGCAAGGCATTTTGTAAAAGAACTCTTTCTTTAAAAGCCACTAAGTTCTGATGCAATGACAGTAAGAAGAGGGATATTGTAGCCCTCAAAGGAAGGGATTTCCAGAGCTAGGGGAATTGCCTGGAAAGGCCCTGCCTGTCCCCATAGATGGAGGGCACAGCTTGGGGAGCATCTCCTCCTTTGCTTCAGGCAGCAGAGTATCCTGGGACAGCCCTGATGCCCATCAGCCAAGGATGCTGGGGCTGCTTTGCCTTTTTTTCATGGAATCATAGAATCATAGAGTTGGAAGAGACCACAAGGGCCATCCAGTACAACCCCATTCTGCCATGCAGGAACTCAAAGCTTTTGCCCAGTCTCTTAGGATAGGCAGCATCTCTCCTTCTCACTGGGCATGGATGGAAGGCCTGTTTAATGGCCAAATACTCCCAAAGGCAAGCCCCTTCCTCAATAGTTCATTGCGGACTCTTCTAAGCACATAGAATCATAGAATCATTGAGTTGGAAGAGACCACAAGGGCCATCTAGTCCAACCCCCTGCCATGCAGGAACTCTCCATCATAGCATCCCCGACAGATGGCCATCCAGCCTCTGCTTAAAGACCTCCAAGGACAGAGACTCCACTACTCTCCGAGGAAGGAGTGTGTTCCACTGTCGAACAGCCCTTACTGTCAGGAAGTTCCTCCTAATGTTGAGGTGGAATCTCTTTTCCTGCAGTTTGCATCCATTGTTCCTCGTTCTAGTCTCTGCAGCAGCAGAAAACAAGCTTGCTCCCTCCTCAGTATGACATCCCTTCAAATATTTAAACAGGGCTATCATATCACCTCTTAACCTTCTTTTCTCCAGGCTAAACATCCCCAGCTCCCTAAGGCGTTCCTCATAGGGCATGGTTTCCAGACCCTTCACCATTTTTGTCACCCTCCTTTGGACACACTCCAGTTTCTCAATGTCCTTTCTGAATTGTGGCGCCCAGAACTGGACACAATATTCTAGGTGGGGCCTGACCAAAGCAGAATAGAGTGGCACTACTACTTCTCTTGATCTAGACACTATACTTCTATTAATGCAGCCCAAAATAGCATTGGCCTTTTTAGCTGCCGCATCACACTGTTGACTCATGTTCAACTTGTGGTCTACTTGGACTCCTAGATCCCTTTCACACGTAGTTTCATTCAGCCAGGTGTCACCCATCCTATATCTGTGCATTTTATTTTTCCGCCCTAAGTGCAGAACCTTACATTTCTCTGTATTGAATTTCATTTTGTTAGCTTTGGCCCAGCTTTCTAGTCTATTCAGGTCATTTTGAATCTTGATCCTGTCCTCTGGGGTATTAGCTATTCCCCCTAATTTGGTGTCATCTGCAAATTTGATAAGTATGCTCCCAATTCTGTCATCCAGGTCATTGATAAAGATGTTGAATAGCACTGGGCCGAGGACAGAGCCCTGTGGGACCCCACTGGTCCCTTCTCTCCAGGATGAAAAGGAGCCATTGTTGAGCACCCTTTGGGTTCGGCCAGTCAACCAATTACAGATCCATTTAACAGTTCCTTTGTCTAGCCCACATTTTACAAGCTTGTTTGCAAGAATGTCATGGGAAACCTTGTCAAAGGCCTTACTGAAATCAAGATATACTATATCCACAGCATTCCCTTCATCTACCAAGCTGGTAATTTTATCAAAGAAAGAGATTAGATTTGTCTGGCATGACTTGTTTCTCTCAAACCCATGTTGAGTTTTTGTGATTATGGCATTGGCCTCTAAGTGTTCACAGACTCTCTGTTTAATGATCTGCTCCAGAATCTTTCCTAGAACTGATGTCAGACTAACTGGACGATAATTGTTGGGATCCTCTTTTTTCCCCTTTTTGAAGATGGGGACAACGTTTGCCCTTCGCCAGTCTGCTGGGATCTCTCCTGTTCTCCAGGAGTTTTCAAATATGATTGCCAATGGCTCTGATATTACTTTTGCCAGTTCTTTTAAGTATTGTTAACCTGATAGTACTCTAGACAATTAATAATAGTTCGAATATTATTTTTGATATATCTTCTGGGTAGAAAACCATTCTGTTCTTTACTAATTATTGAACTAAGAATTTCTTTTAGTCTAGTCGCTAAAATGGACACAAAAATCTTGTAGTC
The DNA here is from genome assembly GCA_034509955.1 of Urosaurus nigricauda. NCBI lineage: Eukaryota > Metazoa > Chordata > Lepidosauria > Squamata > Phrynosomatidae > Urosaurus > Urosaurus nigricauda. The sequence goes on along the minus strand of JAOEGL010000004.1, from coordinate 252,559,003 downwards.
CACATTCAATAAACTTATAGGTCTATAATTTGTTACCAAAGATTCATCCTTCCCTTCTTTAGGGATCAGCGTGATATTTGCTAACTGCCAAGATTGAGGAGTTCCTTCCTTATCTATGGAGTTATATATCCTTACCAAGTGGTCAAACAGTTCATTTTTAAACATTTTGTAATACAAAGCCATAAATTCATCTACTCCTGGAGATTTTCCCTCTTTTAAAGCTCCTATAGCTTTTATAATCTCTTGTTTGGATATTTCCTTATTTAGCAGATCCCTCTGCTCCTTATTAATTTTTTTGATGGTTTTAGAATCTAGATAAGTTTTCAACTTGTTTTTATCCTTAGGCTTTTCGTTATAGTCATATAAGGAACTAAAATATTCCTTAAATGCATCACATATCTCTTCCTTTTTAGTTATGATTTTATTGTTCACTTTTAGTTTGGAGATCAATCTTTTCTCCTTCTGTTTTCCCAATTTCTTTGCAAGCCATTTACCCGCTTTATTGCTATTTTCAAAGAAGTTCTGCCTAGTCCATTTCAAGTCTCTTGCAATATCTTCATCCATCATACTCTGCAATTGTTTTTTCAGTATCTTTACCTCATTTAACAGTTTAATATCTGTCAGGAACTGTTTCATCTTTTCTTCTTTCCTCTTTAAATCCTCTGTAAGCTTACTTTCTCTTTCCCTTTTCAGCTTTCTAAGTTCACTTTCTCTTTTAACTAATAAACCCCTTACCACTGCTTTCCCTGCATCCCATATGGTTTTTATTTGTGTTTCTGGAGTATCATTTATCTCAAAATAAGATTTTATCTCTACCCTTAGTTTCTCTACAAAGTCTTCATCTCCTAGTATTTCCTCCTGTAATCTCCACATATAACTCCTTTTGGGTTTATCGTCCAGTAGCATCTCTATTAAACAGTGGTCTGAAATTAACCTAGGATCTATCTCCATCTTCCTTGTTTTTATCGCTAAAGTTTTGGAGACCAAAAAAAGGTCAATCCTTGACCATGATTTACAAGTTTCAGAGTAATAGGTAAAGCCTGGTTTGTCATCATTTTTATAGACCCATAGATCTTCTAAGTCATGTTCCTTTATCGGATCGAAACAACTTTTTGGCAGTTTACCCTGATCTTTTTTCTTTCTTTTCTTATCGGATTTTCTGTCTATCTTAGGTTTTATCACCCCATTAAAATCTCCTGTAATTATTACTTTCCCCTTATCTACAAGTCTTAATTCATCCTTTAATTTTGAGTAGAAAGTCTCTTTCCTTTCCAGAGGACCATAAACGTTTACCAATATAAAGGTTTCCTCTCCTGTATAGATTTCTAAAATAAGGAACCTTCCCTCAGGGTCTTTCTTTATTTCCTTCGCATGCAATTTATTCTTAACATAAATAACTAATCCTCTTTTCCTTTTGCCTATGGAGGCATCAAAGCATTTTCCCAATTTGGGGTTCCTAATATATTTCTGGTCCTCCTTCTTTATTTTCGTTTCCTGCAAACACACCACATCATATTGACGTTTCTCTAATAAATGGAACACTTGCTTCCCTTTTTTACATTTGTTCAAGCCCCCGACATTCCATGATACAATTTTTAACATAATTATGCTTATTTCCCTTTTTTTTTTAAAAAAAATCTCTTACTAAAGTTAAGATCAATCCACTATTAAGATTAGTTTCGAAAAGTCCGAAATTCTTACTGTTATATTAAGCTTCTATTAGTTCTCCGCTGGTTCCTTCCTTTTGGTTTCTCCCTTCAGCAGCTACTCCCTCCTTTCATGACTGCTTCTCTTTCTTCTTATTGGTAGATGTGGGCTCCTTTGCAAATCCTGGGTCTCCTTCTTTCTCCTCTTCGTTGTCTTTAGATTCGTCTCTAAGGAATTTCCTATAAAAGTCTTTGGCCTTTTCCACTGTATTTATCCTGTATCTCTTTTGATTCAGTCCAAAAACTAGTCCTTCAGTGTCAAGCCATTTATAGCCAGTATTATTTTTCTGTAGAAGTGTCGTCAAAAACCTATATTGTTGTCGCTGTTTTAACACATAAAAGGGCACATCTCTGAATACTTCCACTTCCACGCCCTTTATAATTAGGCTTTCCTTGAAGCTTTTTTTTTTGGTATAATTCTGTCCTTTATTCGTGTACCATTAAAACAAATAGCTACATCTCTAGGCAACCCTTTATCTTTTGCACTTTTTGAATTGATTCTAAACAGCTTGTCTATTTGCACATCTATCAATGCCTGTGAGGTTTCCAGATATTCTGCTAGTACAGGAATTATTTTCTCCTCCAGATTTTCACTGTCCTCCTCCGGCAAACCTCTTAATTTAATTGTTTTCTCCCTTTGTTTTTTCTCTTGATTTAGAGTTATTCTCTCTCCCCTTACTTGAGCCCTCTCCACCTCCTCAATTTTGCTATCAAGATCCTCTGTTTTCTTGGCTATCACCTGGACATCTTCTCTAATTTCATAGATGTCTTTGTTCAATTTATCTATTTTTAATGCTAAACCCTGTATTTCCTCCTGCATGTCCCTTTTTATCTCCTCCCTCAAATTTTTCTGTTCCTCCCTTATTTCTGCCTTAAAGTTTTTCTTAAAATCTCGGAGCTCCTCAAGAATAATCGTACTTACATCTTGTTGTTTATACCCCCACTCCATTGAGTCCCTTCTAGTCCCTTGTTGTTTCCAGCTCATGTTCTCCTTTCTATTTTTTGTTTGTCTTGTATCCATTTAAATCTCCAAAGTCTTCTCTTTACTATTTATGTTTCTCAGATACCAGCTTGATTCTCTTAACTCTCTAATTGTTCTAATGTCCTCCCTCCAGGTGTAAGTTGTTATCTCCAATTTTCCTTAATTTAATACTTCTAGAGTGTAGCTCAGATTTCTTTCACTGTTTAACCTCTTCAGCTGCTCCAATATTTCTCAGAAAAGATCCATAGAACACCAAACTTCAAAAAACAAATGTCTTTTGGCCTATATATAACAAATCTTATTTTCCTAAGGGTTCCCACAATAAAGAAAAATAAAATCCATTGCTTAGTAATTCTCTTTCTTCTTGAGTGTGATAAACCCTCTTTTCCAATAAAATCCCAGAAAGGGACAAAATCACTGTCTTTAATGTTTGCAGACTCCCCACCGTTCTTATCCTTTAGCTATGAGAAGACCAAAATTAAATGGCACTTAAATCCAACTCTTTGTTCTCTTGATGAAAATCAAAGCTTCCAAGCCTTGAGCCAAAACAAGGCTTTTCTTCCTGGCTTTAAAGGCCGGACTCGAGGCTGGTATCCGAAGATCCAATTCTATTGCGGTGGCTGTCTTGTGACTTTCGATGAGTCTCTTCTCTCCCCCGTATCAGCTCCCTGACACAGGCTGAGAGTTTAAGACTCTCCAGTCCCCAAACGACCCTCACTCAAGTCTCACCCGACTTAGGTATCTTCCGAAACCTCCCAAGTTGATTTATGGGGGTTTTAAACAGATCCCGCAAGAAATCAAGAGAGGCAGAGCTATGCTTCTTGCCTCCCGATGCCTCGGCGTTCCAACCGGAAGTCCTCCAACTTATGGTCTACTTGGGCTCCTAGATCCCTTTCACACATAGGTTCATTCAGCCAGATGTTCCCCATTCCTATATCTGTGCATTTCACAGATCTAATCTGTGCAAAAAAGGCCAATGCCATTTTAGGCTGCATCAATAGAAGTATAGTGTCTAGATCAAGGGACGTAATAGTGCCACTCTATTCTGCTTTGGTCAGGCCCCACCTGGAATACTGTGTCCAGTTCTGGGCACCACAATTCAAAAAGGATGTAGAGAAACTGAAGCGGGTCCAAAGGAGGGCAACTAAGATGGGGAAGGGTCTGGAAACCATGACCAACTCTGTGATTCTATGATTTTAAATTTTTAAAATGTTAATTTTAAAAGAAATTTTAAATGCTTTTATTCTTTTAAAATTTTCATTAAAAACTGCACATTATAACCAAATCTTCACTATGATTATGTAAATACATTTAGGTTCTGCATATGATATTGGAACCTGAAGGTATAATTTTAATTTTGCTTGTTTTTTAATGTCAAAATTGTTAGCATGACATTCAGTGGTATAAGGGAATTGCAATTTACAAGTAACATTGGTGCAGAAAATCATTACTAAGGATTCTCTATGAAATTGGAGGAAGTCAATGGGGGGAGTGGCACCATGAGTTACTCCATCGGGTGACCCCAACCCCAGAGACGCCAATGCAGCCATGGCCCTCCAGCTTCTCTGCTTTCTCCAGCTGCTCCAAAGGGCCTGGCCAGTCTCTCCTGCCCCTCGACCCTCCTGGGAGAACAGCTGCCTTGAGGGGTCAATCCATCTCTGTTGTGACCTTTCTTTTTCCTTTGCCAGGGATGCTTTGATGGAGAGTTCCTGCATGGCAGATTGAATAATAGAATCACAGAAGTTGGACTAGATGGCCCTCGGGGTCCCTTCCAACTCTAGGATTTTATGACTTTATCCATCCATCCAATTCCCCCCCCCATGCCTCCTGGCCCCCCTCATTTGCAGAAGTCCTGGGTTCAAGGGAAAGAGGGGGCAAATGGGGGGGCAGAGGAAGGGGCCTAGAGAAACTCAAAGAACCCTCCCCCCATTCAAAAGAGACACCTGAGGCCAGGTTGCTTTCAAAGGCAGCAGATTTTATTCCTCCTTCTTTGCTGCTGGAGGGGAGAGGACTTTCTCCTTGCCTCCATCTAAACGGAGCACCTCCATCCAGCACCTGGTTCATTAGTACTTCATCCTCTGAGAGGAAAGTGAGACCAGCTGAGAACTCTTATCACAGTCATGCTCTCTGGGGGGAAGAACCTGTACAGGAATAACTTGTACACGCCTTACAATGGTGCACTAAACCTGTCAAGAAAGAAAGAAGAAAGAAAGAAAAGGTCAAGGTGAGACTTTCTCTGTGGCTTCCCTATTATTATTATTATTATTATTTTCTGATTTCCCACCTTGCTCCCAATATATGAACTCAAGGCAATAGACAGCAGATTTAGAATCATAGAATCATAGAGTTGGAAGAGACCACAAGGGCCATCCAGTCCAACCCCCTGCCATGCAGGAATTCCCAGTCAAAGCATCCCCGACAGATGGCCATCCGGCCTCTGCTTAAAGACCTCTAGGGAAGGAGGCTCCACCACAATATCTGAGGAAGGAGTCTGTTCCACTGTCCAACAGCCCTTGCTCTCAGGAAGTTCCTCCTAATCTTGAGGTGGAATCTCTTTTCCTGCAGTTTGCATCCATTGTTCCGTGTTCTAGTCTCTGCAGCAGCAGAAAACACATCCCTTCAAATATTTGAACAGGGCTATCATATCTCCTCTTAACCTTCTCTTCTCCAGGCTAAACATCCCCAGATCCCTAAGTCATTCCTCATAAGGCATGGCTTCCAGACCCTTCACCATTTTTGTCGCCCTCCTTAATTTAATTTAATTTAATTTAGGTGCCTTGGAGCAGAGGGGGTTGGTGGGTGGCCTTTGGGTGCCAGGGAGGGGCCAGGGAGGGGGCATGTCTCTCCTGCCCCATATTAATACCCTCCTGGGGCTCCCAAGGCATTCCCAACTCCTTCCAGCTGCCAGGACAGACATCAGCCCTTTTGAGATCATGGATGTCCAAACCAGGTGAGACTCTTCCCAGAGAGGAGCTGTTCAGTTTGTATTTGGGTGTGTGTGTGTGTGTGTGTGAAAGACAGGCATATCTCCCCCCCGCCCCCCTCCGCAGGAAGGTTGGTCTCCCGGCATTTGCTTTGAGTCGCCCTATTTCTAGCCTTCCCTTAAAAGAGGAGTCGGGCCTAAAGGAGGATCAGAGTCAAAGGCTGAGAAAACAGAGGCAGAAAAATATCAGAGAAGGAAGGATTCCCCCCCCCCCTCTCTGGAATAGGAGACCTGGGGGGGGCTTCATGGGAGGGATCAGAGTGATTACCTTGCTCTTTTTCTGCCCCCCCCCCAAAAGCAGAGTCCCTACTGCTCCCCTCCCCTCCCCCTGCTCTGCCTTTCCTGGCCAGACTTTGCACCCAGAGCCCCAGTGAGTCTGCCTCCCTTCTGCCTCTGGAGCAGTTCTCTTTTCTGGGGACCCCACTTTGGGGAGGGAGCCCCTCCTTGGTCTCCCTTGATCTTCCCTTCTCTCCCTTCTGTCTTTTTAGGGGGATGGCGATGCTGATGCCCATCCCAGGGATGCCCACCTTGACCCCGATGGACCTGGCTACCAGCTCTGTGGGGAGGGTGGCCCCCCCTCTCTCTGGGTCTCAGGTTAACCCCCCCCCCATTCCAAGGGGAGGCTTTCTGGGAAGGCTCTTGGGGGGGATGGGGACCCCCCCTTGCCTCTTCTAATGCCACCCCTTTATCTCTTCTCTCTGTAGCTTGAAAGGGGCTTCATTCCCAGAGACATCCGTGTAATAGATACTGTATTCCAAATATTTCTTGCATGCGTTGTCCAGGAGGTCTCCCCGGGGTCTCTCTAGGCCTGGCATTACCTGATGGAGTCTCCTTCCTCTCGCCTCCAGAAACCAAGAAGAATAAAATGTGTTGGTGTTGAAAGCAAAGTAGGTTCTGGGTCTCTTTGGGGGCTGGGGGGGGGTTTCCCCTCGAAGGCCATTTGGGGGTCTCTTGGGCCAGCTCTTACAAAGCTTGGCAAACCGTCCTCCCCCTCTGCCCCTCCCCAGATCTCCCAAGAAAGACCCCCAACCATTCCTCCCTCCTGCCTTCTCCTGGGACCTTCCTCTGGGGTAAAAGGGGAGCCAGCCATTCTCTCATTGAAATCCCAAAAGAGGCTGGTCTTTGGCCAAGTGTGGGATTTCCCCACTTTCCTGAACCCAGGTCTTGGACCTTCCCTTCCAGCCTCCCGTCCCTTTCCCCAAAGTTTCCCCTGGAAGGGTGGCCAGGTCTTTGATGGAGAAGGGCCAGTTGGGATCCATCCTCAGAGGGAGGGCATCCAGAGAGAGAGAAACCTGTGAGGAAGGAAGGAAGAAGAGAGGAAGAAGGGAAGGTCAGGGAAAGGAAACAGAGGGAGGAATGGAAAGAAAGAAAGAGGGAGGGAGGGAGAAGGGAAGGGAAGGAGGATGGAGGGGGGAAAGGAGGAAAAAGTAAGAGCAAGAGCATTTCCATTTCTATACCGCTTCCTAGTGCACTGAAGCATCCCAAAGCTTTCATATCTGTAAGAAGCCAATGGCCTCCAACCCTCCAGCTCCTTTGGCTGACCTCAGGAAGGCTGGAAGGCCGAGTGGACCTTGGAGCCCTCCTTGGGATCGAACCCAGCCCTTTCTGGCTGCAGGAAGGGAGGGAGGCAGAAGGCAGTGGGGCTGGGCTTCCTCCCCATCGGAGGCTCCGGAGGGGGATCGGGACCTATGGAGCAGGCGGGGAGGGCTGTCTCTCTCTCTGTCTGTCTGGGGTCTCCTTGGGGTCCGGAGGGCAAGAAGGCAGTGGATCTGAACGGATGTTACTCGTCAATCGTAATTCCCATATACCTCTGAATCTAAGGCTAAAAGTTGTCACATAACCATCTAGCGAAATTAAAATTGTACCTTCAAATTACAACATCATATGTATAATCTAAATGTACTTACATATACATAGTGAAGATTGTGTTAAAATGTAATGTTTATAAAGAAAATTTTATAAGAATAAGAATACTTTTTTTAAAAAAGTTTTAATTTTTAATTTTTTTTTACAAAACATTTCTTAAAAATTAAGGCTAATGGAATTTATAACAAACAAAGTGAAATTAAACAGGTATTTGTTAATTATTATACCCATCCGTATTTTTAAAAAATCAATAAGGAAAGACTCAATTTTGAAATACTTAAGACGATAAAAATATTCCAAAAATGCCAGAGAATCATAAAGATCTGTTGAACAAAGAATTAACAATACAAGAAATTAGAGATGCAATAAGATTAAGCAAAACTGGGAAAGACACCAGGCCGGATGGTTTTCTACCAGAATTTTACAAGACCTTTATAGAAGAATTGATAATACCATTACAAAAAACTATAACATCTTGAAATGTCAAATATATGATTCCTGGACAGAATCAAACACAACGTTAATCCCAAAACAAGATAAAGACATATTAGATCCGAAGAATTATCGACCCATAGCACTTTTAAATGTCGATTACAAAATCTTTGTGGCTATTCTTGCAGCTGGATTACAAAAAAAAATTAGGACAATGGATTAGTAAAGATCAACAAGGTTTTTTACCAGGCAGGAGAATAAAAAATAATGTAAGACATCTTCTAAACGTAATTTAATATCATGAAAAAAGAAACGAAAAGACATTAGCTTTATTTTTCCTAGACTTTGAAAAAGCTTTTGACTGAGTAAATTGAACTTTTCTAAAGGAAACAGTAAAAAAAAAAAAAAGAATTTGGGTCAAAACTTTCAATGTTGGATTGAGAAGATATATCATGTACAAAAACAAAGTTGATAATTAATGGGAATAAAAAAATCAAAATATATAAAGGCACTAGGCAAGGATACCCTTTATCTCCTTTACTTTTCATTTCAGTTCTGGACATATTAATCAATTTGGTTAATAATGATCCAAGTATAGAAGGAATAAAAATTAAAGGAATGGAAGCTAAATTAAAAGCTTATGCAGATGACTTAGTCCTAACTTTCTCTAACCCAGTCGAACACATCTCCAAAGTAAATCCTATAAATCTCCAAAGCAAATCTCTGGAACCTTCCTGGATGCACAGAATTTGTGGGAAAGCTCTTGGGGCTCAAACGTAGTATCTAATTTGATGTACTGTTGTTAAATGTGAAGACTGGGATTGCCGATCCAGTTGTGTTTGCAATATTCAATCATCGTGGGCCCCAGAGAAAAGGTACGCTGTACTTTTAATCGTGATGTTCCTTTTAATTATTTGTAATTGCACACTTTAAATGTTTTTAATAGGGTAGACAGTGGAGTCATCTTTCAACATTAATCCTGTCTTTGTTTTAGCTAGATTGTGCTTGTAAGTTGTCTTCAGAGTTGTTTTGAAGTGGGAGAGTCAGGATAGTAATTATGGTAACAACCGTCAATTCAGCTGAATTTCTGGTCCATCTATCATCCAAGAGGCAGGAATGGAAGAGAGGCTGGATGACCAGGGCACCATCAGAGCATCCCTGGGCCTTTTCTTTCAAAGGGACATAGAAGTGCCAAGTTCCAGAAGAACCCACAATTTCCCCAGAAAAGCCAGGCTCAGGCTCTGAGATCAGTCGTTCATAATGGGAGATTATGAAGCAAGAAGGTGGGTGGGTGAGTGAGTGAGTGAATGGCACACACCCAGGATCTCTGCTCTGCCCAGGCATCTGCCCTGAAAGACTCCTTTTCAACCCCATCCAAGGGAAGACCAACTGGGCCGAAGGAAGGAAGCACAAGAGTCCACTGCCGTCCCACCACCATTTTGCCCAGGCTCCAAAACAACCCAGATCCCAGTACAGAATCTTCTCTGAGGTCTGGCAGGGACGCTTTGGCATGATCCATGGCTTCCTGGGTCCCTTCCTGGGCTGGTTTGCATGCCCTCCAACACTTCATAGAGGGGAAATGGGACATGTGTGGCCAAGCCCGACTGCGTCTCCTGGTGACTGCCCTTCCCAGGACCCAGGCGTCCCTAGGCATTAGTGCCGTTCCACTTTCATTCCCCAACACATCCCTCCCTCCCTCCCAATGGTCTCCAGAAGAGTCCAGCCCTCCAAGCTCTCTGGCTCTCGAGGGCTTTCTTAGGCAAGGCAGAGCCAGAGAGGTTTTTGCCACTTCTAGGGTTCAAGGTGTGAGAGCTAGCCTGGGAGTAGTATATAACTCTGGAGACCAGGATTTGGTCCTTTGGAGGGTGTGTTTAGATATGAAGGATAAGAAGAAGGGAATATTAAGATTGATATAAGAATGGCTGGCATGAAGTGTAGTGGATTGTGGAACTAGAAATAATTATGTTAATTGGATAACTAAATAATTTGTAAACATGAATGTATGTATGTATGCATGTATGTTTGGTTTTCATTATATATTAAAATAAAAAAGAACAAGGTTCAGTGTTCTTTCTCCCATCTCCCTAAGTTAGTGAAAAGGAAAAATCCCCTCCTTCCACCTTGCTTTGGGAAATGGCTGCTTTCCTGAGATCTCCCTCTGCATTTCCAAACAGGAAAAGGCTTTACCTTCTGTCTGTGGAACATATTCAAGGATAGCCATGTTAGCCACATAGCAAAGTACAATAACACCCAAAATCCACCAAACAGGGATATCTTTATCCAGCCAACCAAAAGGCACATTTTGTGCATCGTGTATTTTGTGCAATTTGGCTGCTTGGATAGAGGTCTTGTGGATTTTGGGTGTTATTGTCCTTTTCTCTGTAAGTTTGAATGAGAAGCTGTGAGGAAGTCTGGATGGCCCTTAATGCCCAATGCTAGAGGCCAACTCCAGGGACTGCTCCTCCCAGGCCTCAGCTTTTCCCTTTGAAATCTGGGGTGATCCTACTAAACAGTAATCCTTCTTCCCACAACACATTTGCTACCTCCTTTCAGGAAAGGCCCCTTCCCATAATTCTGGGGCTCTGCAAGAGATCTGGGTTTAAGGAAGGGGGGAGATCCGTGGGCCAAAACCTGGCCTCTTTTGCAAGGGATGCCTGCCCAGAAAAGGTCCCCGGAGAAGGACCACTTATCTGTAGAGCTAAGGAATGTCTCCCATTGAAAAGGGGGCATTTGCCAACCTGAGAGACCTCCAAGGGGCATCTCTGCCTCCCACCCTCTGCCTCTAACTGCCCCCACCCCCACATCCCCAAAAGAGACCCAGACTGGAAAGCTACCTTGAGGAGCAACCCCAGGGGTCATCCAGTCCTACCTCTAGTGCCGGTGCAGCCATCCCCAACGAGAGCACTGTTCGGGTACTTGAGTATGTCAGTGCTTGTTGGGAGAAACAATGGGTCATCTTTAGCATAGCTACCGTGATTATCCCTATGGTCAGTTGGTCAGTCTGATTGTGTGAAGAGGTTACTCCCTATCCCCCTCCCATTCTGCCAAAGGTTAAGAGATTTTCAACCCTTTGTTCAGTGTCAGTTGGGTCTCTTTCCTTTTTTCCACCTTCAACCAGCATGGAGCTCTGTGAATGAGTGGCTCAGCAGGCAGTCTGTGGATCTGGGTTGGCCTGCGTGACAGTGTTTGAGACTACTCCGGTGGCCATGTGGCCAGCATGACTACACCGAACCTTCCCACCAAAGTGGTACCCATTTATCTACTTGCATTTGCATGCTTTCAAACTGCTAGGTTGGCAGAAGCTGGGACCAGTGACAGGAGTTCACCCCATCATGCAGCACCTGGGTCTTCAACTGCCAGTCTTCTGATCTTCCCATCCTCAGAGCAGTGGCATCACTGAGGGGGGTGCAGCGGGTAGGGACCACACTAGGTGACAACCTAAAGGTGGCTGAGGGGGTGACACCACTGTTCCTCAAACACCTACATTTGGGGGTGGAAGCTCAGTGGGAGGAGAAAGGAGGGGGGCATTGGTCAGGGAGGTGGGGGGGTCAGAGAAGCCCCAGAAAGGGAGGGGGAGGGAGGAGGGTGTTTGCTTTGTAGGGCGGAGGTTAATGAGAGCAAGGTTAGAGAGCAAGGGGGGGGGAGGTGAGGGAGGCTGAGCCCATGGGGTATGTCCTTTCTTGGAAGCAGTGGAGGGAGAGATATGGGGCTCCCTTCCAGCCCCTCCCTGGCTACTCAAGGGCCACCCCTGTCCTCCGCTGCCCCCAGGAGCCCCAGCCCTCCAACCAGGGTCTTTGCTGGACACCCCAGCTAAGCTACCCCCAATAAAAGGGGCAAGGAGGTCAACCCACTACAGCAACCTGGGGGGGCAGGCTCCATCTTCTGGACATTGTCTCTATCTGAGTCCCAAACCCAATTTAAGGGGTGGCTCTGAAAAACAAGACCCGAGGAGAGAGAAGGTGGAGCAGATCCTAAATCACCAAAAGGCACCAGATCCTGCCAGATCTTGGAAACTCAGCAGGGTCAGCCCTAGTAAGCACAATGGATGGGAGATCGCAGACTTTGAGGAATCATAGAATCATAGAGTTGGAAGAGACCACCAGGGCCATCCAGTCCAACCCCCTTCTGCCATGCAGGAACTCTCCATCAAAGCATCCCTGACAGATGGCCATCCAGCCTCTGTTTAAAGACCTCCAAGGAAGAAGATTCCATCACACTCGGAGGAAGGAATCTGCAGTCCTCCAAGCATGCCATAATCAAATCAATTACCTCTCCAATGTATAAAGTTATATCACAAGTATCCTTACTCTACACATACACACATAAAAGGCACTGGAGCCCAGAGAGGCCACTCTTGACAATGGACACACACTCAGACCAAATAGAAGGGAAGTAACTTTATTAAAAAGTAAAAGAATTAACAATAAAAGAAAGCAATAAAAGGCAGGCAGGGTCAGTTCAGGAGGTAAGGCTGCTTTCCAGGGATCCTTTGGCCCAAAATGCTAACTGACCCCCAGCCTCCCTCCACTTGGTGGTCAGTCTGGGTTCATCTGGAGCCAGGCTGGACTGACCACTGGGCAGTGCAAAGGTCTCTGGGAAATCTCTCTGGACAAAGTGTCCCCCCCCCCCAACATCAATTCAACCTTAAGAAAATGGAATCTTCTCATGATAGAGTTACCAGGGTCATCATAAGTCAGAATCGATTTGAATGCACACAACAAGAACAAAGTGATATGTTCCTTATTGCATCTCCCTAAGCAAATAAAAAGGGACAATCCCCTTCTTTCACCTTGCTTTGGGGATGGCTCCTTTAGCTGAGATACCCTTCTGGATTTCCAAACAGGAAAGTTCTGTGTGTTTCATGGCTAAGCTGTGAACAAGTCTGGATGGTCCTTACTGTGCAATGCCATCCTCCCAGCCCAAGCTTTTTCCTTGGAAACCCAAGAAAACCCTTCTCCCCCCCCCCCCCAGGTCTGCCTCCTCCCTCCAGAAAAGGTTCCTTCCCGCACTGTTGCTTTGCAGTGGACCTGGGTTCAAGAAAGCGGAGAGATCCCTTGGCCAATGACCACGTCTTTTGGGATGCCAAGGGGAAAATGTCTCCACTTTTGCCCCAGAAGAAGGTCCCAGGAGAATGCAGGAGGGAAGGATGGGGGGGGGGTGCTTTATTTGGAGATCTGGGGAGGGTCTCCCATTGAAAGGGGGAGGGGTAAATAGGGCAGGAGGACATTTGCCAAGCTTGGCAAGAGCCAGCCCAAGAGACCTCCAAATAGCCTTCTCTGCCCAAAGAGAGGAGCCCCCCACCCCAGTCCCAAAAGAGACCCGGAGCCAGTTTGCCTTCAAAGTTATCAGCGGTTATTCTTCTTGGCTACTGGAGGCAAGAGGAGGGAGACTCCATCAGGTGATGCCAGGTGATGCCAGGCCTAGCGAGGCCCCAGGAAGGGTTTCCCAGTGAGTGCGAGTGCTACAGCATTCAGTACCCGATTGTATGCCATGATGCATCCGATAACGATGTTCCTGGCGAGCTATAGAGAGAGGAGATCAAGGAGGTGGCATAAGAATGTGGCAATGAGGGTCCCCCCCCCCAAGAGCCATCATAGTTTGGCCCAAGAAGCATCCACTTGGGATGGGGGAAGACTTACCTCAGACCCAGGTATAGAGGGGTCTAACCTCCCCACAGAGCTGGCACCCAGGTCCATCGGGGTCAAGGTGGGCATCCCTGGGGTGGGCAGCAGCATCGCCATCCCACTATAAGACAGAAGGGAGAGAAGCGAAGAGAAGGGGAGACCAAGAAGGGGTTCCTCCCCCAAGTGGGGGCATTAATCATCCCAGTGGTGTTACTGGGAGTGGTGGTGCAGAGGCGGGGGTATGGACTGCACCAGGTGACCCCTTAAGGGGGGAATGACACCCCTGCTCCTCAAACATCTGCATTTTGGCAGAAACAAGCTGTGGCATTCACCTGTATCTCTTTAAAATGCTGAAGAGATGGAGTGAAGCTCAGTGGCAGAGGAAAGGAGAAAAGAGAGGCCCCATTAAAAAAATTTTTTTTAATTTAATTTTTTAAAAATGATTTTAATTTTTTAATTTTTTAAAATTTTTCTCTAAAAACTTCAAATTTTACCACATTTTACTTCAGCCACATGAAACTATGTATATATAAACACATTTGTTCTGTTCATATGATATTGAAATTTAAAGCTATAATTTAAATTGTGCTAGAATTCAAAAATATAGCCACGTTAGTCTGTAGAATCAGTACGCAGAGAGATCTTGTAGCACCTTTGAAACTTACTGAAAAGAAGAAATTGGCAGCATGAGCTTTCCTAAACTTCAGTCTACTTTGAGGAAACTTTCTTTCTTTCAGTTAGTTTCAAATGTGTTACAAGATCTTTACATTGTGCTAGTTGGTTATGTCACAGCTATTACCATTAATGGCATTACCCTCATGTGAAAAGTGGCCCTACCATTTCCTCCTTCTTCCTTTTGCTGCAGACATATCCAAAAAAGCCTTTTTTATTGTTTTTAACCTCTCTAGCAAGTTTGAGTTCATTCTGCGCTTTAGCTTTTCTTCCTCTTTTCTGTGGATAATATTTGTCAGACAATCCATTTGCATCATATATAATAATAATAATAATAATAATAATAATAATAATAAATTTTTATTTATAGCCCACTCCTCTGTGCAAACAATCAGAGCGGGGTACAACAAAGTTAAAAAGTCACAGCTAAAACAAATCCAATAACCTGCTACCACCTCCTACCCCTTAAAATAGAATTAAACTAACAATAGGTGAAAACCAAGCAGACAATAAAAACATAATACATTTTCATAAAGTTTTAATAATCACTCATCTATAGTTGGAAGGGTATTTAATTTCCAATATTGAGCCAGAAGTAACCTTCCAGCAGTATTCATGTAAAGGATTTTATGCCAGTGTAGAGTTTCTATTTTCTTTGGAAGTTTGTTTGTCATGTTTAGGAGGTAGATCTCAGGGAGTTTTCCAGCCTTCTTTTGGCAGTGCTTTGATTGTCGTTTCCTGTATTGTGTTCTCTTCCAACTCTATGGTTCTGATTCTATGATTCATTACACTGAGTGATGTATGAGAATTATGATTTATGAGTAAGTTAGTACCAATTTTTTTTTTACTAAGGATTCTGTATCAGTGTGGTATGGGAGGAGGTCAGTGGGGGGGGGGGTGTGTGTGACACCAACCGTAGTGACACCACTTCTCAGGCCAGGGGTCACCAGGCCCAGGGAGAGGGCAATGGTCCAGAGACGTCAGGGAGGAAGACTGACAACAGTTTGAAACTTCCCTCTGGCCCCCCAATGACTCCTATCGCAGAAAGAGGGAGGGAATACTTCCTCCTCGGACCCCTCCTTCCTCTTCCTTTCCTCTGCTGTCCCCCCTGAGGTCCCTTTGGTCCTTTTCCTTTGGGCTCCTCTACTCATTTAGGCTTCATTCCCCTTTTAAGGCCTTCCAAGGCTGGGAATGGAGGGACCAAAGGCCAATGGTGATGGTGAGAGCACTAGGTTTCCTATGCTTTCTATACCCCTATGTATTGCTATACGCTGCTTTCACACAAAAATAAAAAAGACTCTCCAGCTACATTCTAATAGGCCATTGGGGCAGATGCTGACCAGGAGGAGGAGGAGAAGCAGAAGGGAGAGACTCACCAGCTTGGTTCTTCCATGATCTCAACAACATAGACCTCCATCCTGGCAGCTGGAAGAGTTGGCAATGCCCTGGGAGCCCCAAGAGGGCCTTAATATGGGGCTGAAAAGCCAGTTCACCCTCCCAACCCCTCCTTTGGCACCCAAGGGCCAGCCCCCACTTACTGCCCTGGGGCAGATCCCCATCCTTGGCAGAGCAAACCCATCCGCCTTGCTGACTGGGCAGAAAACCTCCCCAGGGATGCTGAGTGAGGTTATTCCTGCACATGGGAGCCAGACCAGCCACAGGTGCCAGGCACAGGTTGGGCATCACCCCAAAGACAAGCTGTGCCTTAGAAGCAGGATTTTCTGGACCACACATTCACTGGCAGCACCTGGCAAAGGGAATTTAGGCTGACTGGGAAGGCTGGTTGGTGAGAAGGGGAGGTGCAGAGATTCATCCCCAACCTTGCTGCTCTTGGACATCACTTCCCAGAATCTCTGGCCATTGCCGGAGCGGACTGAGGCTCCTGGAAGTTGGGGGCGCAGCCCTGAAACACCAGGACTCCCTCAAGGGCCTTTCCTAGGCACTCCAGCTAGGCTGGCACCTGGGACACTGCCCCCAAAGAAGGGGGCTTGGAAGAGGTTGACCCATTGCATGAGCCTCTGCACCCCTGGAAAGCTACTCGTTCTGTGCAGGAGGAGGGAGCATCCCATCCCATCATAGCCCGACCCTTTGCAAACTTAATCATTTCCATCCTCCTAGAAGCCAGCACTGCTTGTGGGCTCAGGCACAAGGAGAGAGGATCCCTGCAGGGAAGGCATGGAGGCTGATGGTGCAGATGGAATGGGCAGCTGGTATCTTAGATCTCCTTTAAAAGACATTTGTGGCTGGGGGAGCTGAACATTAGTCAAGAGGGAAGAGGGAAGAGCATCCTGTACAGCATACACAAGGTTAACAAGCAGCCTCACACTGATAAAAAGATTTCAATGAACATTCTCTTCTCTTTGGTGTCCCCTGGAGATGGGTTTTTCTTTTTGTTTGTGTAATGCCAGACCAGGCCAGGCCAGGCCAAGCTAAAAGGAGCCTGGTGGACCAAGGCCCCAAAGTACTTCCTCTTGGGACCCCTTCTTCCTCTTCCTCCCTTTTCTCTGAAAAAGAGCAAAGCAGTGTGCAGGCTGGCAATGAACCTCTGCTCCACCTCCCCCCCCCCCCCGCCTGCTGTTCATCACCCAACTTTCTCAGCCAGCCTCATGTCCCTTCCAATGTTGCCAACTGAAGTGTGGCTGAATCCCATTGGCTTTGGCTGATGCCCAGCCTCTGCCTGGCACCTGGTGGCTGGCCTGGATCCCATGCCCACTCCCAGGGATCCCCTCGCCCATGATCTCTGGGGAGGGGCAGCCTGTCTGCTGGGTCATGAAGGAGGATGGTTTTGCGCCTCCCTGGATGGGCATCCACCTCCCTCCAAGTGCCCTGGGGCAGAAGGGGTGGGTGGGTGTTTCAGTGTCATCTCTCAAGTGATTCTTTGGCCCTTTGGTATACATGACAGGACACGATCTCGAGCAGTGTTGTTAGAGACCACTCTCGACAATATTGAGCTAATTAAAATTCCCCTATGATTTCCCCTATGGTTTAGGCCAACTAGCATAACCTCATTATACCCCATAAAGAAATAGTTTAAGATATATGACCGAGTACTCTAAATCTTTTAAATGTGTATGAAATATGTATGTATGTTATAAGTTTAGATGTGTGTATCGTTGTTTGTTTAGTTTTTTCAATAAAACTTTCTCTCTCTCTCTCTCTCTCTCTCTCTATATATATATATATATATACACATACACACACACACACACACACACATACCAGTGGCAAACTGCATTATCTCTTAAGTGCAAATACAGACTTTGGGCCTTACAGACCTGCCATTATGGCTGGCCTAGGGGCAAAGTCGGGGCATGATATCCACATGACGCACGGCCCAACTCTGCCCCAGGCTGGCGTGATACCACATGCTCCTTCACATGGCGCGCGGCATCACGGCACTCCTCTGGGGCTGTGTGTACATGATGCAGCACCAAAGGAGCCTGGAAAAGCTGTGCTCCAGCAGCTATGGTGCCCTTTCTGGGGCTCAAAAGGAGCCGCTTTTTGTGGTTCCTTTTTATGATGTAGAAAGGAGAAATCAGGGCTGCGGTGTGCAGTTGCCACAGCCCTGATCCAGCACAGAGAGAGGTGGCTGAAGTACAGCCGCATGGTCTCCTTCCTACAAATGCCTGCAGATCTGAGTGACTAGATTATGGGCTGGGCAGATTAAAGGATGCCCAGAAAAGAATATCATTTCCATCTCAATGTTACTTAATCCTTAGCATTCAATGCAGTGAATCCACAGCCTAAGAAAACCCTATAAAATCCAGGAAACATATTCAGAGATTGCTGGGTTGTCAGTGCAACAACATCCAAAATTCACCCAAACAATGATACCTTTGTTGGCATGCCTTACTTGTGCATGTTGGTTAGCCAATAAAGGTGACTTTGGGGTTTTGTTCTAAGGAGTTCATGTAGTCGCCATAAGCCAGTGACTTGAAAGCACATACACACAGTACATCAAGAAGATGATTCCTCCTTGTTTCCAGGACCCCTGATTAGCTGAGAAAAAGAGGCTGAAGCTTTCAGGATGTGGATTGAGATCCTGGAAAGTCAGACAGAAGGGGAATCTCCTCCTTCACAAAAGGATTGAGCAACTGGCTGGGAAGAGGATGATGGTGAATGATGCAAGGCTGCAAATCTCCTGCCTAATGCCTCGAACAAGTAAGAAGAGAAAAAAGAAGAGAAGAGAAAAGAAAAGATTTCCTTGGGCACTGATAGTCACTCTCTTGTGCTGGGCCTGGGCTGAAATGACTGGGGTTTGAGTCCATGGTCAGGGAATTCATTTTCAAAATTCTCATTATACCCTCCCAGTTATAAACTTGGATAGGTGTATGGAGGCAATGACCCGGAGCAATGGATACAAGCTACAAGAAAAGAGATTCCACCTCAACCTTAGGAAGAACTTCTATCCTGACAGTAAGAGCTGATAAACAAAAAACAATGGAAGACACTCACTCTCCTTTTTTGGAGGTCTTCAAACAGTGGCTGGATTGGCCCATTGTTCCATGTCCTATTCTCTGGAGCAGCAGAAAATAAGCTTGCTTCATCCTTCAGCCACTCCAATTGCCTGCGTGCAGATGGGGCGGGATAATAATAATAATAATAATAATATCAATGTTAATATTAATATAACTCCTCCTCAAATAATTAAACAGGGTTATCATTGCACCCCTTAATCTCCTCTTCTTATTGCACAACACTGAAATCACTACACCATGATGGCTGTCTTATAGGAAGCAGGAATAATAATAATTCTTTTTCACTTGAAAAGAGGGACAAATAAAAATTTGGGGAGCTTTTCCTGGAATTTGGCAAAATTCTGAAGAAAAAGCAGCTTTCACCAGGGAAAAAGAACAGAGACTTAAAAAAATAGGGTATGTGTGTTTATTTTTAACTTTTATATGCTTTTTAACAATTTTATGTTGTTTTAATTGTGACTATTTTAATTGTTTTAAAAGTTACATTGTGAATTTTGATTGGTTTTCTGCTGTGAGCTGCCTCAGCTCCCGCTCTGGGAGAAAGGTGGCATATAAAACAAATAAAGTGAATAGATAAATAAACAAAACTTTCCAGAATCAGCAGAAACTGTGAACTAGGGCCTGCCCAATACTCACATGGAAACAGCAGCCCATCTTCCACAGAACCCCCAGATTTGAACACAGATGCATAGGTCTGTGCAGGGCCCCTTGTTGTGGTTGTTGTTGTTGTTGTTGTTGTTGTGTCTTCAATTTGAACCTCTCACACAGTTTTCTCTGCAAGACATGGAGCCATGGATATAAGCTACAGGAAAAGAAATGCCACCTAAACATTAAGACAGTAAGAGCTGTTGGAGAGTGTAAGAGACTGCTGCATTTGGAGGCTGGCAGTCTCCTTTTTTAGAGGTTTTTTAAACAGAGGCTGGATGTGAGAGCTGGACAATCAAGAAAGATGACAGGAAGAAAATCCATTCATTGGAGATTTGGTTCTGGAGAAGAGTCCTGAGGATCTCATGGACAGCCAAAAGGACAAACAAATGGGTCCTAGAGCAGATCAAGCCAGAAACCTCCCTGGAAGAAGCCAAGATGACCAAACTGAGGCTGACGTACTTCGGACACATCATGAGAAAGAAAGACTCCTTGGAAAAAACAATAAGCTGGGAAAGATGGAGGGAAGGAGGAAGAGAAGAAGGCTACAGGCCAGATGGATGGCCTCTGTTAAGAGATCACAAATATGAGTTTGCAGGAGCTGGGCAGAGCAGTGGAGGACTTGGGGGTCTTGGAGATGTCTCATCCATAGGGTTGCCATGGGTCGAAATCGACTCAAGAGCAGTTAACAACAATAAACAAATGGGTGGCCATCTGTCAGGAGTGCTTGGATTTTATCTTCCTGCAGGAAGATAAAATCCAATCACTCCTGACAGATGGTCACTCATTTGTTTGTTATTGTTTTGCTATGCATTTTGAATTTCACTCAAAATATTTTTACTTTTTGTCAGGAGTTTTTGCAATCTGCTTATATTGTATACCACCTTGAGATCCTGTGATCAATTGTGAGATAGCATTCTCATACTCATCATCTTTAAATCCCTATAGATCTCTCCAATGACAATAGATTAAAGTATATATTAAATTGGACACACAAGTACAGGCTCACAAACTCCATGAATCACATGAAGTGCCAGTGTTCCTTTGCTTTTCAGAAGAACTGCAACCTCTGGATGCAACCTTAAAGCCCCAAATACAAAATAGAAACAAACACAATGCAAACCAATTCAAAGCACCCCCAAAATGGCCAGTTGTGCCCCTAATAAAAGGTCTGTGGCAAAACTTTGTGAAGGTTTTCATTCCTCATTTCACTCCACCTGAGCTCAAATCCCCTTCCTGCCCCATTGGGGATGGGAGATTGATCCCATTAACAAGAAGTTTCAGCAGCCAAGAAAAAGATTTAAATGAAGGCTCTTCTCTCTGCTTTTGTGGAGCTCCACTTCCCTTGTGTCCCCAAGGGATGGTCCCCAAAGGAGGGCTTTCTTGGCTTGCCAGTGCTGCTGGTCCAGTCCAGACCAAAGGGACCCTGAACCAAGGCCCTGAAATCCCTCTCAGGCAGAGAAGGCTAGTGGGCATCTCTCGCTCTTCACCTGCCTTTCCAGGTGCCAACCCAGCAGGTGCTGCCAGTCAAGTACAGAGCCCACTGTGCCATTCACTTTCAGGCATTTATGAATTAATTGCTGGGTGTGCCATTTACAGATCCTTCTTGAGCCTCTGCAGGAAGTCTTTCAGCCTCCAGTGGAGGGTGATACAATACAAACCCCAAATTTTCTGCGGTCCCCCCTTGAAGATGGTGGTGCAGGCTCTGCAATTGGGGGTAGAGAGCATGGTTGGCAGCCTTGCTCTCCAGTCCCGAAAATAGGGCTGTTGCTGCTGCTATTTCTGGGCTCCAAGGGGGAGCTGACTCCCAGAGGCCAAGATGTAGATTGAAGCAGGGAAGGGATCCAGGCCATCTGCATGACCTCTCTTCCCTGGAATTTCAGTGGAGAAATGTAAGGTACTGTACAGGAGGGGGGGGGGGAGTGAAATGCACAGTTATAGGACGGGAGATACCTAGTTTGACAATAGTACATGTGAAAGGGGTCTAGGAGTCCTAGTAGACCACAAGTGGGACATGAGTCAACAGCGTGATGCAGCAGCTAAAAGGGCCTATGCAGTTCTAGGCTGCTTCAATAGAAGTATAGTGGCTAGATCGATGGAAGTAATAGTACAACTCTATTCTGCTTTGAGAGAGAGCTGGCATGGCATCGTGATTTCAGCATTGGACTAGAGCACTGGGAAACCAAGGTTAAAATCCTGGTTTGGTCCTGAAAACCCACTGGGAGACCAGGATATGGAGTCATACATTCAAACAAGAGGAAAAGGGATTCTCCCTAACATTAGGAAGAACTTTCTGACAGTAAGAGCTGTTCAAGAGTGGAACACACTTCCTTGGAGGGTGGTGGAGTCTCCTTCTTTGGAGGTCTTTAAATGGAGGATGGCCATCTGTCTGAGGTGGTTTGATTGTGAGTTCCTCCATGGCAGAAGGAACTGATGGCTCTAAGGGTCTCTTTCAACTCTAGGATGCTGTGATTCTATGCTTCTGTGATATAGGGCCCATATTACACAATTAACTGTGTGTTGCTACCAACTGTAGTGGTTTGTTGTAATACATGTTTTAATCTGCTCTTAATTTTGTCTAAGCATTTTTAATTGTTTTTAACTTTTGGATTTTTAGGATTTTTAACAATGATTTTAATTTTTGTAAACTGCTTTGAGTTCCAGTCTGTGGAAAAGGCAAGATGATGTGACCATAACAATAACATAAGTAAACCAATCCAAAGGACACCCAAAATGCAGTTATATGGCCAGCTGTGCCCCTGGGAAGAGGTTGCGGGGGGGGGGGGGGGCTTTGTAGGCAAAACATTTTGAAGGTTTTCAGTCCTCACTTCTCTTACCCTGGGCTCTAATCCCCTTCCTTCCCCATTGTGGATCTCTCATCTACAATGGGAACATCAGCAGCTGAGAAAGAGATTTAAATGAAGTCTCTGCTTTTGGGGAGCTCTGTTTCCCTGGTGTCACCAAGGAAGACTTTCTTGGCTTGCCAATGCTGCTGGTACAGTCCAGACCAAAGGAACCCTGGACCAAGGCTCCAAAATCCCTCCCAGGCAGAAGAGGCTGGGCATCTCTCCCTCAGCACCTGCCTTTCCAGATGCCAACCCAGCAGGTGCTTCCAGTCAAGTCCAGAGCCACCCCTGCCATTTACTTCCAGGCATTTATGAATTGCTGGGTGCGCCAGTTACAGGTCCTTCCAGAGCCTCTGCAGGGAACCTTTTGGCCTCCAGTGGAGGTTGAGTCAAACCCCAATTATTCTGGAAGATGGAGGGTTCAGGCTCTGTGTATGGGGTCAGAGAGCATGGTTGGGAAGGGGGCTTCTGTCTGTAAAGGGAAAGTACTGGGGGGGGGGGTCCTCTGCCTTTGGGATGATGACAAGAAGTAATCATAGAGAGTGGAAAGGAATGGGGTCAACTGGAGAACTCCAAGGGGAAAAGAAAAGAGCTGCACCAGGAGGGCTGCTGGCTCCTGAGGCTCCTGTAATGTGTGTCTGTGTGTGGGTTGTGTCTGTGTGGGTGTCCTTAGAGGCTGTAGCGAGGGGTGGCCTTGCTCTCCAGCCCCCAAATCGGGGCAGCTCCAGTCCTGCTGCTATTTCTAGGCTGCAAAGCAGCACCTGACTTCCAGCCAGGGGCTAAGAGGGAGGTCAGTGCATGGACCAGGTCCAGGCCACTCCTCCCCATTGAGTCCTGGACTAGCTCCCTTCCCAGGGGCTGAAGCTTGCCCTGAGCACCAGCATCCCTTTGGAGGCAGGAGGGTTTGGCTGGTGGCCCCTTCTTCTCCTTTCTTTCTCTGTCTTTCCCTGGCAATTATTTTTTCTGGGCTGGATCCACCTCCCTTGGGAGCTGTCCTGGGCCACCCACTGCCTTTGGGGTAGCAGGACCTCTCCTCCTCCCGTCAGGGCCACCCCAAAAAGAGCCCCCACCATCCATAGGTCCCAGATGTATCCAAGACCTGGCATCCCACCACTGCCTCCTCCCTCCCTCCCCATTCCTGACCATGAATCCTCATTGGGAGAATCATTGGATCATAGAATCACACAATTGGAAGGAACCTCCTTCTGCCATGCAGGAACTCCCAATCAAAGCATCCCTGACAGATGGCCATCCAGCCTCTGCTTAAAGACCTCTAAGGAAGGAGACTCCACCACTCTCCATTGAGGGAGTGTGTTCCACTGTCGAACAGCCCTTACTGTCAGGAAGTTCCTCCTAATGTTGAGGTGGAATCTCTTTTCCTGGAGCTTGCATCCATTGTTCCGGGTCCTAGTCTCTGGAGCAGCAGAAAACAAGTTTTCTCCCTCCTCAATATGACATCACTTCAAATATTTAAACAGGGCTATCATATCACCTCTTAGCCTTCTCTTCTCCAGGCTAAAATCCCCAGTTCCCTAAGGCGTTCCCCATAGGGCATGGCTTCCAGCCCCTTCACCATTTTAGTCACCCTCCTTTGGACACACTCCAGTTTCTCTGCATCCTTTTTGAATTGTGGTGCCCAGAATTGGACACAGTATTCCAGATGGGGCCTGACCAAAGAAGAATAGAGTGGCACTATTACTTCCCTTGATCTAGAATCTAGCCTAAAATTGCATTGGCCTTTTTAGCTGCGCGTCCCACTGTTGGCTCATGTTCAACTTGTTGTCTACTTGGACTCCTAGATCCCTTTCACATGTGGTCTCATTCAGCCAGGTATCCCCATCCTATATCTGTGTATTTCATTTTTCCTCCCTAAGTGCAGCACCTTACATTTCTCCTTGTTGAATTTCATTATGTTAGTGTTGGCCCAAATTTCTAGTCTATTCAGGTCATTTTGAATTTTGATCCTGTCCTCTGGGGTATTAGCTACTCCTCCTAATTTGGTGTCATCTGCAAATTTGATAAGTAGGCCCCCAATACTGTCATCCAAGTCATTAATAAAGATATTGAATAGAACTGGGCCCAGGACAGATCATCTGGGAGGTCTCTCAGGAGGGGGAACATTGTGTCCCTGGAGCTCATTCAAGGCAGAATCCAACCCAACTGCCCCAGGAGCTCTTTCCCCCTGGGAGGCTCAAGGCGCCTCCTCTCCTCTCCTGCCAGGTGACAGTCCCCTGCCTCTGGGCCAAAGTTTTGGAGGAGGAGAAGGAGGCATCCCCCTCCAGAGCTCCAGTGAGCAGGGCAGGGCAGGGCTCTCCAGCCCTATATCAGGGCTGCTGCTGCCCCAGATCTGGCACCCCCATCAGCTTCTTGACCTGTTTGCTAAGAGAGAGACCAGCCAGCCCCATGGAGCCAATCTCCCCCCAATGGTGAGTCCTCCGGGCCCCAATGGGGTTTCCATTCAGCCAGTTCCTCACTCCCAGCCCCACAATGGGAGGAAGGCAGCCTACCTTACTCTTCCTCTCTGCCTTCCCCCCTTCCTTCCTTCCTTCCTTCCTTTCTTCCTTCCTTTTCTCCTTTCCACATCCCTACTTCTTTCATTCCTTCCTTCATGCCTTCTTCTCTCCCTTTCCTCATTCCCCCTTTCTTTCTTTCTTTCTTTCCTTCCTTCCTTCCTTCCTTCCGTCCTTGCAGGATGTCCCCTCTTGTGAGTGTCCTTCTCTCCTCCCTCTCTCCCTGCTTTCCTTTAACCCAGTCTTCACTATGGAGTTTATCACACGCTAAAAATTGGAAGCTTGAACTGACCTCAATCCAGGGGCATCGAATGGGTTGAGCGTAATTTCGCATGAGATCATCATATGACGTCGGAGAGAACGCAAACCCAATTCGCATGCAATCCCTACTAGGCATTGCAGCATTACACAAATTTGGGGAACTAGAGAATTTATCCTGTTCCCCTCCAGATTTGAACCCAATCCACAATTGCCCCATGTGAAATGCAGATCTAGGATGCCTCCTAGATGCCTCCTAAATGCCTCCTCTGTCCCCTCCTCCTCCTCCCCGCTCCGCTTGAGAGAGTGTGACTTACCCTCTCAGCCATTCCTTCCCTGGAGCATTGGGGGGGGGGGCTTGTGGAAATGACAGTTTTGAGCATGCACAGAAGAGGTATTTCTATGCTCCCAATGAGAAGTTGTTCTCCCCCTTTTGATAGCCAAATTTGCATTGGAGCCTAAGTAATGTGCATTTGACCCCCCCTGTTTTGCTCTGTGTATAATAACCATTAGTAAATGGGCTTGCTTGTCTTGGGTGCCACTACTTTAACAATTTTTGGGATGCAAGCACATAGGGTCGCCATGTGATAAACTCCCGTGTCTATTATCACACTAGTGAAATCCTACAGAGAAACGAGATTTAAAGTAGATTTCAATTAGAAAAAAACCCACAAATGTGAGGAGTTTATCACACAACGTTACTGCCAAAGTGAAATAACACGAAGATAAAGTGAAAGCAAGAGGGACAAAAATGGGAGCTTTTTACTTTTTCCCTTTTGCCTTCACTTTATCTTTGAGTTATTTCACTTTGGCAGTAACATCATGTCATTAAACGTACTGCATTTGCAGGGGGTTTTTTTCCTAATTTAAATCTACTTTAAATCCTGTTTCTCAGCGGGATTTCACTATTGTGATAAGGTCCTACATAAATACGTTTAGGTTGTGTGCTTGATATTGTAATTTGAAGGTATCAAGAAATTGAAGAATTTCAATTTCGCTAGTTGTTGATGTCACAACTATTACTATGACATTCAGTGGCAGACAGGAATTGGGGTTTATGAATAATATTAGGGTCAGAAGAAAAAGCATTCTTCTTAGAAAACCCACTGGCTAGTATTAATAACTTTAAAAAGATTTTGGAAGACTATGGTAAGGTTAGCGGTTTGAAAGTAAATCAGGACAAAACATTTATATTGACAAAAAACCTATCGAAAACAGAAGAGATCAAGTTGAAAAATCTCACAGGATTCAAAATTAATAAAAGGTTAAATATCTTGGAGTCTATATAACAAATAGAAATATAGATTTATTTAATAACAACTATATCCGAGTGGTTAAGGAAATACAAGGAGATTTGGAAAAATGGACCAAGATAAATCTTTCCTTTTTTGGAAAAATTTCTGCTATAAAAATGAATATTCTGCCTTAGATTCCTTTATTTATTCCAGAATTTGCCAATTATCTCCCATTCAGATAACTGGCAGAAAATAATAAATAATTTTGTATGGAATGGAAAAAGGCTAGAATACATTGGAAAATCTTATCAGATGACTTTACAAGAGGAGGCTGTGGGTTACCAGATTTGAAACAATATTATTTGGCATCATGTCTAGGGTGGTTAGAAGAATGGATTAAATTGGAAGATGAAAAGTTATTAACTTTGGAAGGTATAAAAGCGAACTTTGGCTATCATGCCTTTATGTGGTACGATAAACTAAAAAGTAACAAGGATTTCTCTCATCATTTTGTAAGGAATGCATTATTAAAGGCTTGGTTGTGTGTCAAGGAAAAGTTTTACATGAAATTACCGGATTGGGTTTCGCCACAAGAAGCCTTCTCTTATAGAACAACTCTAGATAATGAAGTAAATAAATCGAATTGGCAAACCTATAAGACATTATTGAAAGCTAATGGGGAAATTAAATCGTATGATAACTTAAAATTTGAGAGAAGAATAAATGATTGGTTTTCATATAGACAAATCTATGATTGTTATAAAACAGATATTACAAAGCGAGGTATATGTAGTGATAAATCTGAACTTGACGAGACTTTTTTTGATTAAAAAAAGGGCCATATTTCTAAATACTATAAAATCTTGACAAAAAGGGAAATGGAACATGAAACTGTTAAGAATATGATGATTAAATGGGCTCAGGATACTGGTACTATTATTAGTATAGAGAATTGGGAGAAAGCATTTAATAATACTCAAAAGTTTACTGTATGCCAAAATTACAAAGAAAACTTTTTAAAAATGTTACATCATTGGCATTTGTCACCACAAAAATTAAATAGGATATACAAATTGGGATCTGCTAGCTGCTGGAAATGCCATAAAGCTGATGCAAACTTTTTCCATGTTTGGTGGAGTTGTACGGAGACAAAAAAGTATTGGAAAATGATTCAAAAATCTATGAGTAACATATTAGAAATTGATAGTCCTTTTGATCCATTGTTTTGTTTTGTTTTGTTTTGTTTTGTTAAATATGATGACGATGATTCCGGGAGAACATGTCAGAAAATTTCATAGAATCATTCTATATATGGTCACTTCAGCTAGGATAATATTTGTAAAAATATGGGGAAAAATTACTTACCTTCAGAGGAGGATTGGTTGATGAAACTGTATGAAGCAATGGAGATGGACCTCTTAACGGCTCTAATGAAGGATAAAAAGAAAGATTTAGTTAAAGAGGATTGGGAAAGGGTGAGAATTTACAGAGAAACTAGAATGCTAAATATTTCTTGAATTTAATAAGTATAGATAGATAACCCTCACAATATAATTTGATGCTCTTTTTTCTCTTTTATAGATGTTTTCTCTTTAAAAAAATAACTTTTTTTATATGTGCTTTCTCTGATCATTTCAAACATTACAGTACAAGATATTCCAATTTTTTTTTTCTAATCTTGATTTGTTGATAGATAGAGACCTCGGGAGAATGTTAAGGCGTTTAGGAGGCTGATGTAGGAGACAGGTAAAAGATAAGAAAAGTATCCTGGAAGGTTTAGTTAGAACATGGTTAATAGTAATAATAATCCTTTTGATGTTTTTTGTTTTATGTTTGTTTGTTTGTTTGTTTGTTGACCTAATGAGATGAATTACTATGTATTATTGTTGCCTGCTGAAGGTCTTTTTATGTATGTGATGTATACTGTTTTTTTTCCAATAAAAGAAAAACAAAAAGCATTCCTAAGGATTCTGTGGGGTGTGAAATGGGAGGAGGATGAGGAGGTCAATGGTTGACACCCAGAGTTACTGCACCGGGTGTCACCAACCCTAGGAATGCCACTGGACTGAGTGAGTCTTGCCTTGACTCTTTCTTTCTTTCTTTCTTTTCTTTTCTTTTCTTTTCGTTTCTTTCCTGGCAGGATAACTTTCGCGCAGGCCATGCAGATGTTCCCTGCCGACCTCTTTGCCGCGGATCCAAGACTGAGCACTCTCTCCTCCATAGAGGGGAGAACAGCCGCAGAGCTGGGGGAGATGCGTAGGTTTCTTTATGGGATCCTCTTCACGGTTGATCTCGGGGGTAGAGAGGGCTGACTGTCCATGGAGATGACCCTCTAGATGAGGACAGGAGAGATACCGCCAGAGCCCTTCCCACTCTTCCAGCAGCAATGAAGGAGGAATAAAACCTGCTGGCTTTGAAAGCAACCTGGCCTCAAACATTTATTTGGGCATTATGGGAGTGGATAGGAATACGAACAGGAGGAGGTGCTTTAAGTCCGTCTGGGCTGTCTCCTCTGGCATCCCATTCCATAATAGGCAGACCCCTGCATTCTTCCCCCCACTTTCCCTTGAACCTAGGACTGCTGCAAAAGCCGGGGAAGAGGTGGGGGCTCTCTTGCCGGGAGAGGGGCTGACAGGTATGTGAGGAAGATGGATGGGGGGCAGGAAGACGCCAAACCCGAAGGAGGACCCTGGGAAGCATGGGGGTCTTTGTTTCCCCCTTTAAAAAGAGCCCTTCTTGGCGGGAGGGGAAGAAAAGCAACCTCAGAAGCAAAGAGGGAAGAATCCCCAGTTTCAAGCTGACCCCCATTTAGGAGAACTCACTCTTAAAGCTTTCCTAGCCCAGATTTCCTCCGATGAGGTTTGGCATTGCCTTTTTTTTCTGAGGTTGAGAAAGTGCCACCCACCCTGGCTGAGGGCAATTTGGGCCTGGGTCCTCCAGAGTCCAATGGCACAGTTGGCTCCGTCCTTGACTGGCAATGCCTGCTGGATTGGCACCTGGAAAAGCAGGTGCCAAGGGAGAAATGCCCAGCCTCTTCTGCCCAGGAGAGGCTTCGGGCCAACTATCATTAAATCCCCTCCAGCATCTTTATGTTACTGCATATGCTTGTGTATAAATCAAAAAACTTTAGTCTAAAAATTGACCCCAAAAATCTGGGTCAACTTATCCATGGGTCAATGTAAGTACTGTACTTTCACTCTCTGTTTAAAAATGAACCCTCCCCTGATGAAAGGCAAGAGCATAATCTGTCCTGGAAGCATTGACAAACTGGAATTTTACCTGCTGGTAATTTTTAAAAGTTCTTTGGCATTGTTTTCCTTAGCTTCATCCTTTAGTTCCTTTGCTTCATGCCCTTAAGTTTTACCCTCGACTTATCCTTGGGTCATATCAAAATCCATAATTCTGGCCCCAAAACCTGCCCTCGCCTTATACATGAAGTCGACTTATAGTCGAGTATATATGGTATATTTAAAATTTTGAAAGTTCGATGAAAGGAGAAAAATATTTTAAGGTTTATTGTGAATTAGATATGTATGGAAGCACCATACATATGCTTCATACCACACTAAGCTCTCCCTTAGCGGTTTACAATGTGTAAGCTAATTGCCCCCAATAAACTGTGTACTCATTTTAGCCGCCTACGGAAGGATGCCAGACTGAGTTGACCCTGGAGCTCTGCCTGGGATTCACAGCCTTGTGGTTGTGAATGGCTGCAGTACAGGCATTTAAGCACTGCGCTACAGGGGCTCCTCGGGAGGCAGATAGCACAGTAAAAGTGAAATAGAAGCACTATAAGAGTGTAGTCTCTCATCGTCCAACATTCAAAACATTACACCACTTTGGCATATCTTCATGAATATGCATAGGCACATTCTGCAACCCAGTGGCCCCATTGCATGGGCAACTCCACTTCTGCAACTTTGAACCCAAGGCAGGCATCAGACAAATGTGTCCAAGCATTTCAGCAGAGGAACTTATGCAGCATGTGGAAGAGACCAGCAGGATTCAAACAAGGAGTTGTTTCAAAAATAATAATAATAATAATTATTATTATTATTATTATTATTATTTTATTTATATTTCCCGCCTCTCCTTCTAGATCGAGGCAGGATTCCAATAGATAACAATGCATACAATATAAACATATACAGTTTAAAAACATCCTATACAAATAAAGACAAAGTAAAAAGAAAAAAACAACAACAAAAACAACTTAACATATGAGCAATTTCAACAAAGAACATCTGTATCTGTCATCAATGCGGTCTCTGGTTTATGTCTTAGATCATGAGAGGTCAGCATGGCATATAAGTAAAATCAGTTTAAGCAGTTTAAAACAATTTAGAATGCTACATATAATGTGAACAGAGGAAATACAACGTAACTAATTAAAGAAGAAAAAGGTGAAAAGTATCAAATATTTGTAAACTCTTCATATTTGCAATAAATCAAGCAGCAAAGGCTTTGCTAGAGAGCCTTGCCTTTCCTTGGTGCTGGAACGAAGTCAGTGTGGGTGCCAGCTGGGTCTTTCCTTCCACCACAAAGGAGGCCCTGCTCTCTATTGCTCTCTTTGCAGAGGAGACCCTTGCTCTGCAGACCTCAGGGAAGTTTATGTGCAGAGAGGCTTCCCCCTACATATTGATGTCCCAAGCCATGTCCTCACACGCATGTAATTGTTTCCAAAAGTCGCTGCAAGAGAAATCAGATTTAGAGTTAGGGGTTCTGGCAGACAACCAAGTGTCCAAAGTGGCAGACACCACCACCCTGAGCAGTGCCCCCATTCAGCTGAAGAGGACACCCTGAGCACAGCGTCCCTCAAGGTCTCCCTTCAAAGAGTCACAGAAGATCAGAGTTCCTGGAGAACCAGCCATGTCCTCAGAAGGGTCACCAAGGAACCATCCAGAAATTGTTCAGGTCAGCAGGGAGGTTGCCCTCAGGAGGATTGCACCACTGAACTGGTCATCCACGCCCAGTGAGAAGGTGCCTGTGGTAAGTGATGATATAGGTAAAGAAGCATCAACATCATTGGCTTAAGGTCTTAAGGTCTCTTCAATGAATGGGCCAAACCAATATATTTCATGTGGGATAGAAGGCTGTTCCAGTCCAGAGAAAAGACTGCCAGGGAAGGAAAGAGAAAGAAAGGAGAAGGGGTCACCAACCAAACTCTCCTGCCTCCAAAGCTTCAGCCCCTGGGACTCAATGGGGAGGAGAGGTCACCCAGATGGCCTGGATCCAGCCCATGTTCCTTGGGAGTCAGCTCCCCCTTGGAGCCTAGAATGAGCAGCAGGAGCTGCCCTGATTTTGGGGCTGGAGAGCAAGGCCATCCCTCCCCACAGCCAAAATGCCCACCCACACACTTGTCCAAGAGCCTCAGCAAGCAGCAGCCCTCCTGGTGCAGCTCTTTTCTTTTCCCCTTGGAGTTCCCCAGTTATCCTGACTTCTTGTCACTCTTGTGTCATTACTTCTTGTCAAGGGCAAAGGAACCACCCCCCCACCCCCAAAGTACCTTCCCTTTACCTTACAGACAGAAGCACTTTACACCCCCCCCCCCCCGAACACAGAGCCTGCACCCTCCTTTTTCAAGGGGGAACACCAGAGAATTTGGACTTTGAATCACCCTCCACTGGAGGACGAAAGGTTCTCTGCAGAGGCTCAGGGAGGATCTGTAACTGGCACAGTCAGCAATTAATTCATAAATGCCTGGAAGTGAATGGCACGGTTGGCTCTCTACTTGACTGGAAGCACCTGCTGGGTTGGCACCTGGAAAGGCAGGCAAAGAGGGAAACATAGTCACTAGCCTCCTCTGCCTGGGAGGGATTTTGGGGCCTTGGTTCAGGGTTCATTTGGTCTGGACTGGACCAGCCAAGAAAGCCCTCCTTTGGGGACCATCCCTTGGAGACAAGAGGGAAGTCGAGCTCCACAAAAGCAGAGAGAAGAGCCTTCATTCAAATATTTTTTTCAGCTACTGAGGCTTCTAGTTAATGGGGCCAGTCTCCCATCCACAATGGGGCAGGAAGGGGATTTGAGCCCAGGGTGAGTGAAATGAGGACTGAAAGCCTTCAAAACGTTTTGCCCACAGACCTTTTACTAAGGGCACAACTGGCCATCTGACTACATTTTGAGGGTTCTTTGGATTGGTTTATTATTGTTATTATTGTCACAGTGTATTTATGTCTCACCTTTGTGACTTACAATTAAAAGTGGCTTACAATTAAAATCATTGTTAAAATGATAAAATCCACAAAATACAAAAGTTTAAAAACAATTAACAATCATTAAACAAAATTAAATCCAGGTTAAAACATACAGTATATTAAAACACATATGCACCACCACAGTGAGTAGCATGTCATTTCTCATCAAATTGCCTGTCAGAATAGAAAAGTCTTTGCTTGCCTAGGAAAAGAAAGTAAAGAGGGTGCCAGTCTAACTGCTTTGAGAAGGGAATTCAGGAGCCTGGGAAGGCTTGGCATGGGAAATAGGTTGTCACCCACTAAGAAAGTCCTGTTCTCTTCCATGTTTCCTCCAGATGTATCTGTGGACTCTTTCAGATGTGGGAAATTGGAAGTATAATCCAAGGGCAATCCAAACGCAATCCTGGGGTTTCACGTTATTGCGAATTAATTCTTCTCACGCAAATTCGGGCAAAAGGGAAGTCACTCCGAATGCAATCATGGGTTTCACGTTATTGCGAATTTAAGCTTCTCACGCGATTTCGGGCAAGGGGGGGTTATTTTTGGGTAATGGGAAGTAATTACGAATGCCTTCCGAATGGAGCAGGGGTTCAGGTAAATTCGCTAAACAAGTGAATTTACATGAATCCGCATTGGCTCCATTCGGAATTGGGAGAAATTCCTCCCATTTGAAAGAGTCGTGTGAGGGAGGTGGGATGGAGAGAAGGGCTTCCCCAGCTGGTTCATAAGGGAGAATGTGGTCCTTCTTCAAATTGGTTGAGGTCTATGAGGGCTGTTCTTCAAAACCCTAAATGCTCACTTCCATTAGGACTGCTTCTCCCATGGTCCTGAAGCAAGACAGGAGGGGGAAATGCAGGGCAATGGCCAATTCTGGGCACCAGAAGCTTTTCCCCAGGTGTCCAGGACTGCCAGGGCTGGGAGCATGGATGGCCACAGAGACCCTGCCCTCCCATGCAAGGGACAGATGGGCAGTTTTTGCAGGCCTGAGGCCAAGGTAGCCAAGGTGGTCCAACCCTGTGCCAGACCCACTCTTTGGAGGGGGGTGTCTTTGTCCCATCCTGTCTCCCCCTCCCATGGAGACGCTTCCAAATTGCGTTCCCAATCTCCCCCTGCAGTGGAAGCCTTGCCACCCTTCACCACCTCTTGCTTCTACATTCCCAAACCTACAATCCTGCATTGGCTCCTCCCTGGATGCATAAAACTTGTGGACAGCACATGGGGCTCAAATGGAATGCCTAATTTGTTGTACTGTTGTTAAATATATAGACTGGGAGTAGACAAGCTGCTGTATTTGCAATATTCTATTCCATTGGTCCCAGAGAACCTAGAAAGAGGCACTGTACTGTACTTCTTTTAATTCTAATGACCCTAAATTGCTGCTTTTAATTATTTGTAATTACATACTTATGTAGGGTTACGTATTGTCTTTTAATATTAACCTATTATATGTTTTAGGTATATTGTACTTGCCTTCTGTGCTGCTTTGAAGTGGGAGAGGTGCTATAGAATCATAGAATCCTAGAGTTGGAAGAGACCACAAGGGCCATCCAGCCCAACCCCCTGCCATGCAGGAACTCCCAATCAAAGCATCCCTGACAGATGGCCATCCAGCCTGTATAGAAATCGAGGTAACAACACTTAAACTGAAGTGTCAGCTGATTTTCTCTGTGCCTTTTGCAAAGAGGCCTCCCATAGAAGAGGCAGGAATGGAAGAGAGGCTGGCTGACCAGGGCACCAAGGCAGCATCCCTGGGACTTTTCTTTCAAAGGGACATGGAAGAGGAAAGTTGCAGAAGAACCAACAATATCCCCAGAAAAGTCAAGCTTTCTGACTCAAGTGGCTCAGGTACTGAGCTCAGCTGCTGACAAAAGGAGATTATGGAGCAAGGGGGGAGGGAGTATGCACCAAGAATCCTTGATCTGCCTGCCTTGGAAGCCACCCTGAGAGACACCTATCCAACCCCAGCCAGTGGCAGGCCAGACCCCCCCCCCCCCCAGCAGAGGGAAGGAAGCACAAGAGTCCTCTACAGTTCTGTCACCCCATTGAGAATCTCCTTAGAGGTCTGGCAGTTGGCAGAGGTTTGGGAGGGGTCCTTAGACAAGGTCCATGTACCACCATGGGTTCCTGGGGTCCTCCGTGGACTGGTTTGCACACACACACACACACACACACACACACAGCATTTCACAGAGGAAAAGGAGGACAGATTGAAGTAAGCAAATGAGAAAGGGAGAAGTGGGAGGCGGGAGAAACTGGGAAATTTCACAGACAGTTAGGAGAAACAAGGAAGCAGAGAATGAATCAGGAATCTTCCTGCCACAATAGACAGTAGGAGGTTATAGGTTTGTTCCCCCCACCACCATCCTCTTCTCTGGGATCCAGATCTCTGGGGCTCTTCCCCTGTGTGAATCTGGGCTGCATGGTCTATGCCATACGGGCAGTGGGTTTTGCTTGTCCTGGGACAAAGCCTCTTCCCCATGAGTGGAACTTGGAGTTTCCATCCTTGTGGGCAGAGACTGGGAAGCCAATTGGGAATGGCCAGAAGAACCTTAGAGTTGGAGTTGGGAAAGGCTGGAGTTGTGCCTTGCCCAGTTTGGCATCAGGGCGCCATCCTCTGTTGGACACTCACAGCCATCTCCTTTAATTTTCCTTCCTAATGGGTCCCAGGACAGGGACCTCAGCTTGCTAGGGGAGGATCTTAGTCCTCAACCAGCCCCCTGGCAGATCCTGCCTCCCTCTTGCTCCCTTTGGGGAGAGGGTCTTCTTTTGCATCTTGGGGTACAAGGCAAGCCAAACTCTATTCGGAGGGTGCCTGAAAGGGAAGCAGCTGGGGCTGATGGGGAGGGAGAGATGCCTCCTGTTTCCACCCCTGTACAACCTGCTGCCTGAGGCACTTGCTTCGCTCTACCTAATGGACAGGCGGAGGACCCAGTCTCCATTTGGGGAGCTGTGGTTATAAAGACAAGTTAGACAGCAACCAAGGGTTTGGGAGGTCCTTTTTGGCTTTTCTTGGTCAACTTAACAAGCTTTTGGAAGCCAGAGCAAAAGGGAGGGCCCTGCCACATTTGTTCCCCCCCCCCCCCCCCCCCCCGCTTACTCTGGTCTCAACCTCCCTGCACCCCTTGCCACGTCTGCAGCTATTTTTCAGAAGTCCTTCTTGAGTGCTGCTTGGGTACTGGGTTCAAGGCAGAGTGGGAGGACTTTTGCAAAGGACCTGGCTATTATGGAGTAAGAAAAGGAGCCCATAGGGAGCCAGGCAGGTAGGGAGCCAGGCAGATGGTGGGCAGATGTGGATCTGAGGATCCCATTTTATTTTCTGGCCCTTTGGAGCCCTTGAGAGGGGACTAGCCCTAGCCCAGGATTCCTTGACCTTCAGTCCTTCACTCTCAATAGAGTGGGCTTGTTTCAGGGTCCTAGTTGTTAATGGGGTAGCCGTATGTCAACAGGATTCTATGATTCTATGAGGAGACTTGAAGGCACATATTGTATATTACCAACCTATATAAATAAAATTACCTTAAATAACTGCCAAATCTTAATTTCCATACAAATATAGAAAGTTATATATCAAGTTATTTGTAATGTATTTTATTGCTGACACACACACAAGATGCTGGAGTACAAGGAGGCCACTCTTGATAATGAACACACACTCACACCCTCATCCCCAAAAGGGATCCCAAAGCCCAGTTTGCCTTGAAAGCCAGAAGATGTTATTCTCTTGGAAGAACTCCTGGAGGGAAAAGAGGGGAGGAGGGGTCCTGGGGTTTGGGAAAGAGGGGAGAAGGGGGTCGGAGAGACTCAGCCTGGTTTTCCACCTCCTGGCTAGTGGGGGTGCTCTACTAGCACTTCGGCTACCAAATCCAGAAAATCATCAAGGCTGACAATGACAATGTTGCTTTTCAAGAAGGTCCCCTGTGAAGAGAAGAGAAAGCGCTGGGCAGAACAAGAAGGGCAAGGAGGGTCCCATCCAGATGGCCAGCCCCAAGGAAGGCAGCTGTGGAGCCTTCACCACAGGTCCAAGTGGGGAGTCCAGGTCAAGGTTAGGGTCTAGGGAGGCTCCACTTGGGATGGGGTGACTCACCTGGGAGATGGGGGGGCCTGCCCCTGAGAAGGAGATGAAAATGTTGGCAGTCTGGTCCATCACAGCAAGAGTTGGGGTTAAGCCGGCCATCCATGGGCTGGGAAGCTTCACCATCTCCTTGGAAGACAGAAGGGAGGTGACCAAGGAGGGGGTCCCACCAAGTGGGGGCACTGTTTGGGCAAGTTCCTGCCAGCCCAGGAGTGGGTAACTGGTCCAGGCACCGCAGAAAGAAAGACTGACCCAGATGCTCTGAGTTCATCCTCTCCCTGGAAGGCCATTCTGGCACCTGGGCATTGGCTGTGCCCTGAGAGAGCTCCACAGCAGCCCAGATATTCATGCTGGAGAACCAGATGGAGCCTCAGCCACTCCTTGGATGCCACGATGTCCATCACTGTTGCCTCCAGGCACCTAGAGGAGGAACAGGACAGTCTTTCTTCCTTCTCCCTTGAAATTCCAGTTGTTCTGGCTGCAGACAAGGACTGGATTCGACACAATTCCCCTGGAGAGGAGGAGGGCAAGTGAAAAGCCAAGAGTTGGTTCTGGTATACATGGCACGAGTGACCCTCTGGATGGACTTTCTTTTTCTCTGGGAGGAAAAAGGGAAGATTGTGAAGGGAGCTGTGAGATATAGTTTCCTAACTACTAAGTACCAAGTACCTAGCCCACCCAGTCTGGACAAAACAAGGAAAGCAGCAATGTCCAATTTATTAATTATAATCTTGTGAGAAGGGGTGTCCTAAGCAAGGAAGCACACCCCAAACTTGCAGCAAGTTTTTAATCCCTTTTTTCCTGCAGCATATTCCCTCCTTCATTTCTCCATTGATCAAGTACTTTGAGGTTTACAGCATACCACATCTGCCTAACAGGAATACATTATTCCACACCCCTGATGACATCTCCCACCAACTCAAATTCAAAATCCCCTTAACATTATTTACAAACCTCCTTTTAAGGTGGCGTAATTTTAACTACTGTATAGTGAAAGCTATGCAGTCACCCCGCTGCTGACCAGTGGTTTTAGCCAAAAACTCATCATTAACTATCCCTTTCTTCCTTTCATGGTTCCAGCGTCTCTGTTTTGAGCTTGTTAGCTACCTTAGCTCAGGAAGCTAACTGAAATAATCTGAAAAATTTCTGCCAAATGATAACTTCATCCTCTTGGTAAATGAGCAATTTACCTCGTCTGCAGGGTTTGTATGTAATTTAAAAGAGAATTGGTCTTCAGCCTTGCAGGGCTCCTACAAGGTTTAAACCTCTTCTTTCTATTATTACTGATTAACCCATCATGTTAAATTCAAATACTGTACTGTATCATTTCTCTCAGGAACCAGCCCAGGAAAGACCCAAGATGCCACTGCGGGAGCCTGTAACCTGCTGAAAGGCCCTCTTCCAAGCCATGAGGGTTTATTATATTAATTAATTAATTTCATTTGTATGCTGTCTTCCTCTCAGGATAGAATCATAGAGTTGGAAGAGACCACAAGGGCCATCCAGTCCAACCCCTTGCCATGCAAAACAAAACAAAACAGAACACACATTACAATAAAATTTAAAATAGTCAAAATCATCTAACAACAGTATAAAATTATATAAAAGTAAAATACATGGTTTGCTGGATCTTGGGGTCTGGCCCTCAGCTTCTAGTCTTCATGGGTCATCACCAAGAAGAAAGGGCTGGGCCAAATATCCAGCTCATTTATAAGAGCAAAAGCTAGCTACCACAGGCAAGGCTTCACTGATCTCCTGCTGCAACTCGACTCTTTGGGGATTATGGATCTATTTAGTTAGCTTCCTCCTCTCTTCCTAGTTGTTGTTGTGCCAGGGCTCTGCTAGGCATCCATTTCTATCAGGAAGCCAGTAAACCAGATTAAACATTCTTTATCTCATCTCCCTAAGTAGATGAAAAAGAAGAATCCACTCATTACACCTTGATTTGGGAACTGAGCCTTTAGATAAAGTATCTTCTTGCAAACAAGCTAGAAAAATTCTTGCAAAGAAGCTAGTAAAATGTGGCCTAGACAATGCAACTGTTAAACAGATTTGTGATTGGTTGACCAGCCAAACCCAAGGGTGCTCAGCAATGGCTTCTTTTCTTCATCCTGGAGAGAAGTGACCAGTGGGGTGTCCAGTGGAGTTCTATCCTGGGCCCAGGGCTATTCAACATTTTTATCAATAACATGGATGAAAGAATAGAGGGCATGCTTATCAAATTTAGAGATGGCAGCAACTTTGGAGGAAGAGCTAATACCCCAGAGGACAGGATCAAAATTTATAATTTCCTTAATAGATTAGAAAGCTGGGCCAGAAGAAAGAAAATGAATTTCAACAGGGAGAAATGTAAGATACGATACTTAGGCAAGAATAATAATAATAATAATAATAATTATTATTATTATTATTATTTTTAAAAAATAAATGCACAGATGTAGGATGGGAGGCACCTGGCTTGACAGCAATACACGTGAAAGGGATCTAGGAGTCCAAGTAGACCACAAGGTGAACATGAGTCAGCAGTGTGATGCAGCAGCTAAAAAAGCCAATGTGATTCTAGGCTGTACCAATGGAAGTACAGATTGTTAGTTTTTCATGATATTTTTTTGGTGCTGCAACAAACTACAAATCCCAGGATTCCACAGAATTGAACCACGGCAGTTAAAACAGTGCCAGACTGAATTGTTTCTGCAATGCAAATATAGATGTGGTTTCCATCCTGAAAATGCCCGAAGATCCCTTCCCAGGGAATACGAGATTGTGGGCTGGGTAGGTTAAAGGATACCCAAGAAAGGATATAATCATCCCAACATTACTTCATCCTTAGCATTTAATGCAGTGAATTCACAGCATAAGAAAACCCTATAAAATCCAGTAAACATATTAAGAGGTTGCTGGGTGGTCCGTTCAACAAAATACAACAAAATCCAAAATTCACCAAAAGAATGGTACTTTTATTGGCATGGCCTGTTTTGTACATGTTGGTTGGCCAAAACAGGTATTGTTCTTTGGTGGCTTTGGGGTATTGTTGTATGAAGTTTGCAGTCCTACATCATTCACCATCATCTTCTTCCCAGCCAGTTGCTCAATCCTTTTGTGAAGGAGGAGATTCCCCTTCTGTCTGACTACCCAGCATCTCAATCCTGAATCCACATCCTGAAAGCTTCAGTCTTTTGTTTTCTGAGCTGCAGGGGTCCTAGAAACAAGGAGGAATCCCTTCATCTTCTAGATTCAGTGTGTGTGTGTGTGTGTGTGTGTGTGTGTGTGTGCCTTCAAGTCACTGGCTTATGGCAACTGCATGAATCTCTCACCTAATGCCTTGAAGAAGTAAGAAAAGAAAAAAAGAAGAGAAAATAAAGTAATAGAAAGGATTTCCTTGGGCAGTCACTCTCTTGTGCTGGGCTTGGGCTGAAATGACTGGGGTATGAGTCCATGGTCATGGAAGTTTTCAATATATCCTCTTAGTTATAAAATTGGAAAGGTGGGTGGAGGAAACAAAATATGAGCAAGCTTGTTTTCTGCAGCTCCAGAGAATTGGACCCTGAGCAATGGATACAAGTTACAGGAAAAGAGATTCCATCTCAACATTAGGAAGAACATCCTGACAGTAAGAGCTGTTTGACAGTGGAAGAGGTTGCTGCCTTAAAGGATGATGGAGTCTCCTCCTTTGGAGGTTTTTACTTCTGTCTTTCTGCATGGCTGAAGTGGATTGGACTGGATGATCCTGTGGGGTCTCTTCCGGCTCTATGAAACATGAAATAATTACCACACAAGATCTACATGAATTCATCCTAGATGACGAGGAAATCAAAATAGTCAAAAATTTCCCATAACTTAGATCAAAAATTAATCAGAATGGAGACTTGGGCTGGGAAAGGCAGCGATGAAAGAACTGGGCAAGTTCCTAAAGTGCAAGGTTATACAACTGAGCACTAGTGTCAAAATTATAGAATCATAGAATCATAGAGTTGGAAGAGACCCCAAGGGCCATCCAGTCCAACCCCCTGCCATACAGGAACTCCCAATCAAAGCATCCTTGACAGATGGCCATCCATCCTCTGCTTAAAGACCTCCAAGAAAGAAGACTCTGCCAAAATCTCCGAGGGAGTGTGTTCCACTATTGAACAGCCCTTACTGTCAGGAAGTTCCTCCTAATGTTGCAGTGGAATCTCTTTTCCTGCAGTTTGCATCAATTGTTCCAATTTGTCCAAGCCATTGTATTCCCTATCACCCTGCATCTGTTCCCGACCCCCCAACCCATGGATACGGGGGAAAAATGCAGGATCTCAAGCCCCATTGTTTCTAATTCATGTGGCTACTAGCATGGCCACATGCACAGGCCACCATTAGGGCTTCACTCTGCGTGTGTGTGTTGGTCTATGGGTCTAGCCCATATAGATTTAATTTTACATTAAGTACACAAATATGTAATTATTTTATGGCTTTCAGGCATTGATGCTGAAGTCCCATATTGGGATAACAGCAACATGTTAAACCAATTTATCATAATGGCTTTCATAACATCTGGAAGGCTTGAGTTGTGAAAGAAAGTTACTGTATATTGTTAGACAGTAAGAGCTGTTTGAAAGTGGAACACATTCCATTAGAGTATAGTGGAGTCCCCTTCTTTGGAGGTCTTTAAACAGAGGTTGGATGGTCATCCGTTGAGTATGCTTTGATTGTAAGTTCCTGTATGGCAGAAGAGGGTTGGACTGGATGGCCTTTGTGGTCTCTTCCAGCTCTATAGTCCTACGATTCAATGATTCAATGATTCTATGTGTGGTTGGCTGTGCCTGTATGAAAGCATGCTTGTTGCATTTTATTTATACCCCACCTTTCTCTCCAATGGGTCCCAAGGAAACTCACAAAATGAGCTGCATGGTTCTTTGCCAAATGCTGTCAGATCACAACTCCCATCAGCCCTACTAGGTCTAGCAAGGCCACCCAATGGTTGAAGGTTTCCACAGCTGAGTGGGGATTTGAACCCTGATCTCCAGGAGTCCTGGCACAACACTGAAATCACTACACCATGCGGCCTGTCTTAGAGGAAGCAGGAACTCCTCTTTTTTCACTTGAAAAAGGGGGGAAATAAAAAATCTGGGGAGTTTTCCCCCCAATCAATCAATGGTGGAGAATCTGAGAGCGTCCTCCAAATGTGTTTTGCTTTTTTAAAAAAAATCACATGCTGAATTTTGAAGCCCTGGAATCTGGTAAAAGAATCAGCAGCTTTCACCAGGGAAAAAGAAAAGATACTTTTAATATATATATATAGTGTGTGTGTGTGTTATTTATTTATAACTTTTATATGTTTTTAAACAAATTTAAAGCTGTCCTTCGTTCCCACTCTGGGAGAAAGGCGGCACATAAAACAAATAAAATAAATAGATACATAAATAAATAATTAAAACCTTCCAGAATCAGCAGAAACTGAACTAGGGCCTGCCCAATGCTCACATGTACAAGGCAGTCCAACAATGCATGTTGTTATGTGCATTCAAATCGATGCTATCACACAGTTTTCTCTGCAAGACACAGAGCAGTGAATTCAAACTACACTAAAAGAGATTCCACCTAAGCATTAGAAAGAATGGCCTGATAGCAAGAAGAATTTGAAAGTGGAATATGTTGCCTTGGAGTGTGGCGGAATCTCCTTCTTTGGAGGTTTTGAAACAGACATCTGGACAGACATCTATTGAGGGTGCTTGGCTTGTGTCTTCTTGCATGGCAGAATGGGGTTGGACTGGATGACCCTTGAGGTCTCTTCCAACTCTGTGATTCTAAGATTTGTTCAGAAGAGGTTTGCCTTTGCCTTCATTTCAGAGAGTGTCACTTGCTAAGGTCACCCGAGAGGTTTCCATGGCCCAGCAGAGAACAAAACCCTAATTTCCAGAATCACAATCCAGAGATTTTATGACTGTATATTTCATGACTTATTATTTGTATTAATTTACACTTTTATAGTATTGTTTTAATTTCATTATAATAATATTTTATGAATTTTATAATGTTGTTTGTGGTTTTAGATTGTGTGCCATAGGTAGGCTTTTGTTTCTATTTTGGACTGTTTTGGACTGTTTCTATTTTGGACTGTTTGTTTTCTCTCCTTTGTAAAGAACTATGTAAAGCCTATGGCGCTATACAAATAATAATAATAATAATAATAATAATAATTGATATAGGGGTTTGAGTGTGGGACTATAGGACAAGGGCAGGGAACCGTCAAAGTAAATGATTGTATATACAGTGCTGTGTAAATTTACAGCGCTATAAAAATAAAGGTTAATAATAACAACAATAACTCTGGAGACCAGGGTTTGCATCCCCACTTGGCCATAAAACCTGCTAGAGGACCTTAGGTGACTCTCATGCTGGCAAAAATCCTCTGAAGAAATCTTACCAAGAAAACCCACAACACATTTGTTGTTGGGTGCTTTTCAAGGTATTTCAGATTTATGGTGACCCTAAGGAGAATCTATCCACAGGGTAGAGAGATCTTGTAGCACTTTTGAGACTATCTGTGTTTTAAGGGTGTTTTATTATTGTTAGCTGCTTGGAGAGGTGTGATACAAATAAATAATAATAATAATAATAATAACGGAAAGAAAGAAATTGGCAGCATGAGCTCTCATAGACTCCAGTCTACTTCCTCGGATGCATTTGGTGAAGTGGAAGCCAGGGAGAGACATATATAAAAGCGTCTTCAGAGGGGGTTTATCATTGCCATCCTCTGAGGCTGAGAGTGTGTGACTTGCAGAAAGTCACCCAGTGGGCTTCCAGGAGCTGGGATTAAATCAGAAATTACTTGGAGGCACACAGCAGCAGCAGCAGCCCAGCACTTAAACCTTTGCAGCATACCAGGCAAGATATAAATGAAATAAATAAGGGTCAAGGCTGGAATAAAAGGAAAGTCCCCTCCGCATCCTCCCATCTGGAAGATGCCTCCCTAAACCTTTTGGAAGTCCCTGCCTGGCAAAGCCAAGCCTAGCATCCCCTCCCCAGGAGGGAGGTCTTTGCTTTCTGAAGCCAAAGGGGGAAGAAGCAGGGCCACTACATCTTTAATCTTGAGCTGCATCAGCATGAGAAAGGCATGGCTGGAGGAGGCCCAGGTGTCCCTCCTTTCGCTTTGGAGCCCAGGTGGGGCCAAGGCAGCCAGCCCTACCTGCCCTGGGTTCAAAATGCAGCAGAGGAGCTTCCCAGAGCAGCCACCAGCAGCCATTGCAAAACCCAAAGGCCCCCAGCCATGGAGCAATTGGGGCCCCCCGCCACTCTGCCCCAGACCTCTGCCTTAGGCAAGGATGCTGCAGCAGAGGCTGAAGAAGAGGAGGAGGAAGAAGATGATGAAGAGAGGGAAGATGATGAAGAGAGGGAAGATGATGATGAAG
Organism: Urosaurus nigricauda; assembly: GCA_034509955.1. Taxonomy (NCBI): domain Eukaryota; kingdom Metazoa; phylum Chordata; class Lepidosauria; order Squamata; family Phrynosomatidae; genus Urosaurus; species Urosaurus nigricauda. The sequence continues at coordinate 252,515,115 of JAOEGL010000004.1, read as the reverse complement.
AAGAGGAGGGTCCCCCTGACAAGGCAGGCAAGAGGGTCAGGAGGAGAAAGAAGAAGTACCACCGCCATGCCAAGCCCCCCTATACCTACCTGGGCATGATTGCCTTGGTCATCCAGGCTTCTCCTGAGAAGAAACTCAAGCTGTCCCAGGTAGGAAGAAAATGGTGTGTGTGTGTGTGTGGAAAATCTGTGGGTACCTAACTGGTGGGATGGGGTGGGGTGGGGTGGGTAAGGGGCTTCTTTATACCCCAAAGAAGGGGTATAAAGGAAGGGGTTCAATCATGCTGCTTCTTAAGGTGCGTAAGTGACCTTCAGGATGAATGGGATGGAAAGGTAATGGCCTGGATCTCATCTGGAGGTTATTGTTGTAGTGTGCCTTCAAGTCTTTTCTGACTTATGGTGACCAAGGTGAAGTTGTTATGAGGCTTTCTTGGCAAGTTTCTTTAAGAGGGGCTTTGCCATTGTCATCTTCTGAGGCCGAGAGAGTGTGACTTGCCCAAGGTTACGCAGTGGGTTTACTTGGCCCATTCAACCTCTGATCTCCAGAGTCATAAATGCTCCAGCCACTACATTATGCTGGCTCTAGAGTAGCTCTATTGAATCAAATTGGATTGACCTGTAGGTTGATTCAATGGGTCTGCTCTGGTTGGGACAAGGCAACAGGATTCCAAACCCTCTTGGTCAACCCAACTAGACCTCAAGGCAACTAGATTTACTGGTTGAATGGGTCTCCAGCTGAGATGAATCAATAGGGTTCCAGCTACTTCTCTACCTCTCTGGGTGAGTTTCTCCAGGAGATTGGTGCTTTCCCCTCCACACAGCTAGATCTGGCTTCAGAAATCTAAACTCCTACCTAGAGCAACCCCACTGAATCAGTTGTTAGATTGTGAGTCAACCTGTAACCTCAAACCCATTGATTCCATAGGGCTACTCTAGGCAGGACAAATCAGGTTGAAATCTGGCTCTACCTGGGGCAGGTTTTTTCCATCAGAGATTGTCTCTTCCCTCATTGTGCCACCTAAAAGTGGCAGATGGATTGAGGCCTCTTAACTGAAACAGTTCCACCTTGGTTCTACTAGTCAGTTGCCAAGCCATTTAGCTGCCATCCTTTGGTTTCTAACCCAGGATCTGGAGCTACATGCAGTGAGGACTTCATGGATGGTGTACAATGAGAAAAGGATGTGTAATGTGGTCAGTTTTGCTTGTGGAGAGGAAAGGTTGGAGGAGCCAGGTTTGTTTAACTTAAATAAGAGGAAAGAAAGCAAGAGAACACACAAACAGCAGATGAGCCCAAAGGCTTAATTCTGTGCTGCTCCTGCAGAGCAGGATGAATGCAACAGCATTTGTGTAACAAGAGGGCAGATTTTGCTTAGAAATGGCTGGTTGAACCCTGGCATCAGATTACCTATGGGGACAATGGGCTCTCCAACACTAGAAGTCTACAAATTTATATTAACAAAAAGATCCAGCTTCACTTGGGTTTATTCCTGGTGTACCACCACACCAAAAACCCACTAAAGTTAATTTCATGTATGCTGGAGTCGAAGGCTTTCATGGCCAGCATCCATACTTTTTTCTGGAGCTTTCAGGCTATGTGGCCATGTTCTAGAAGAGTTCCTTTCTGACGTTTTGCCAGCATCTGTGGCTGGCATCTTTCGCTGAAGATGCCCGCCACAGATGCTGGCGAAACGTCAGAAAGAAACTCTTCTAGAACATGGCCACATAGTCTGAAAGATCCACAAAGAAGTATTCCTGTATGCTGCTTCCCCTGTATTGTAGGCCAGATCACCCCAAAGACATCCTCCCAATTTGGAATCTAATCAGTCTCATCATTTTGGAGGAAATTAATAGGTTGCCCCACCAAGGACACCTCAAAATTCTGAGATTTTTATTATTCATGGAATATTCTTAATATTCTGGCATTCTTCATATGCCTCATAACCTTGTCAGACCTTCCCAAACATGCTCCTAAAATCTGGCATAGATTTGACTTTGCAAGGAAATGAGAGGGGCTCTCCAAGGGCCCCCCAAATGTTGCTCTTGTGTCTGCCCATATGCCTTAGGTTTTAAGTCAGATGCTTCCAAGCATTTCTTCCCACTCAGGTGTAAATCCATCCAGCTGTTTTTGAGGAAATGAATGGGTTACCCCCATCAGGCTGCTCCATAAGTGAATTTTGCATATGTCACGTCCTCAACATTTGTTCCAAATGTGCTGTAAATCCATCCAGTTGTTGTTGTGTGATGCAATTAACATACATAAAGTAAGCTTAATTTACACAGGTATATGTGTGGGTGTTTAAAAAGATTTTTCACTATGCATCTGGTCCCAAAATATAAAATAAAAAGGGGAATGTGCAACAAACAGAGTGGCTAGTCCCAACCAGAGCAAATCTGTTGACTCAAGGGAACCTATGTTAGTGCTGGCTTACTTCACTTTTGCTTGATTCAATGATTGTATTCTAATTGGGTCTAGCAAGCTGATTTGGAGCTCAAGGCTTCTTGCTTAGAGCCCAAATCAATTAGAGTTTCTCTGTTGGAGACCAAAAAGCACAGTACATTTAAAAACTTACAAAAGTGACAATTAAAATGGAATTAAACTATTACAATAGTAATTGCAGTTTGTGATGTAAAATGTACTGCAATCATAGCACCATCAAAATTACACTACAAAATGAGGGATCGGATGGATGATGGAAGGACAGATGCCAGGAAAATCTATTGTTATCTGTAAGCATGTTGTAATCCACCTTGGGAACCATCATGGAGTGGTGGTTTGAACCCAGGACTATGACTCTGGAGGCCAGGGTTCAAATCCCAGATTGGCCATAAAACCTTCTGGGTGATCTTGAGTCACACTCTCTCAGCCTCAGAGTATGGCAATGCAAACCCCTCTGAAGAAATTTGCCAAGAAAACTTCACAATAGGGTCACCTTAGGGTTGCCATAAGTCAAAAATGACTTAGAAGGCACACATCAACAAACCTAAAGTCCCATTACGCAGGCCAGGAAGACAAGCTAGAAATGCCAAGAACTAAATCACACACCCTGCCCCTGAAAGTCACACTTCTAATCTCAGATGATTTTATTATTGTTGTTGTTGTTGTTATTTTCCTAGGAGAAAGGAAGTAATAGTTGTGGAAAGGTACTTTGCATGTTCTTGGGGCAACTGATACTTGACTCAATATTCCTGAGAAGGGCTCAGGAATCTTTGCTCCCCTGAAAAGGTTCAAGACTTATGCATTGCCACCCCCATTAACTCTGTAAAAAATCTGTGAATGATTGTGGTTGTTGTTGTGTGCCTTCAGGTCATTTTTGAGTTTTGTTGACCCTATCGCAGGTTTCTTGGCAATTTTCTTCAAGGGGGAGGGGGTTGCCTTTGCCTTCCCCTGAGCCTGAGAGAGTGTGACTTGCCCAAGGTCACCCAGTGGGCTTCCATGGCTGAGCTGGGATTCAAACTCTGGTCTTCCAGACTCATGTTGCTGCTGGTGTGTGCCTTCACGCCATTTCCAACTTATTGCAACATTAAGGTGAACTTATGGGGGTTTCTTGGGAAAATTTGTTCAGTGGGATTTGCCTTTACCTTCCTCTGAGGCTGAGAGAGTATGACTTGCCCAAGGTCACCCAACAGGTTTCCGAGGCTCAACAGGGATTTGAACTTAGGTGTCCAGACTCATAGTCCAATTTAAATCACTACACCACTCTGGCTGCCATGAACGATAAAGCCATCTCCAATTATTTGAAGGCCTGCTGCATAGAAGACAAAGCAAGCTTGCTTCCTCATGTTCCAGATGACACAATTCGGAATTACAAATCCTGGGGTACCCCTGTTGGCCATAGAAATACAAACGTAGGCTTGAGACTTGAACGTCAAAATTATGTCTTTCTCCGGTTTGATTTTAAACACCTTTTGCCTGATGAAGAAACCATGGGAGCTTTGAAAGCTTGCACCATGCATTTTGGTTGATCCAATCAAAGCATCACTGCAGATGTTAGAAGTAATTGTATCTTCCTAAAGGTACTGGAACCCACCTTCACTAAACAGAAGGTGGATGGCCAACTCTCAGCGATGCCTTAATATGGACTTCCTGCATAGATGGGGCCTGGGGTAGAATCATAAAGTTGGAAGGGACCCCAAGGGCCATCCAGTCCATCCCCCTTTTGCCATGCGGGAATTCCCAATCAAAGCATCCCCGACAGATGGCCATCCAGCCTCTGCTTAAAGACCTCGAAGGAAGGAGACTCCACTACATTCCGAGGAAGGAGTCTGTTCCACTGTCGAACAGCCCTTACTGTCAGGAAGTTCCTCCTAATGTTGAGGTGGAATCTTTTTTCCTGCAATTTATATCCATTGTTCCGCATTCTAGTCTCTGCAGCAGCAGAAAACAAGCTTTCTGCCTCCTCAATATGACATCCCTTCAGATATTTAAACAAGGCTATCATATCACCTCTTCTCCACAGCCTGGAGAAGAGAAGGTTAACATTCCCAGCTCCCTAAGGCGTTCCTCATAAGGCATGGTTTCCAGACCCTTCACCATTTTAGTCGCCCTTCTTTGGACATGCTCCAGTTTCTCCACATCCTTTTTGAATTGTGTTGTCCAGAACTAGACACGGTATTCCAGGTGGGGCCTGACCAAAGCAGAATAGAGTGGCACTATTACTTCCCTTGATCTAGACAATATACTTCTATTGATGCAGCCTAAAATTGCATTTGCTTTTTTAGCTGCTGTATCGCACCGTTGACTCATGTTCAACTTATGGTCTACTTGGACTCCTAGATCCCTTTCACATGTAGAAGTCTCCTTAAGCCAGGTGTCCCCCATCCTATATATGTGCATTTCATTTTTCCTCCCTAAATGCAGTACCTTAGACTTTTCCACATTGAATTTCACTTTGTTAGCTTTGGCACAGCTTTCTAGTCTATTCAGGTCATTTTGACTTTTGATCCTTCCTCTGGGGTATTAGCTACTCCTCCTAATTTGGTGTCATCTGCAAATTTGAGAAGTATGCTCCCAATTCTGTTATCCAAGTCATTGATAAAGATGTTGAATAGGACTGGGCCCAGGACAGAGCCCTGTGGGACCCCACTGGTCACTTCTCTCCAGGATGAAAAGGAGCCACTGTTCAGCACCCTTTGAGTTCTGCCAGTCAATCAGTTACAAATCCATTTAACAGTTTCCACATTCTACAAGCTTGTTTGCAAATGACATTTGAGGGTCCCTTCAAGTTGTACATTTTCCATGGCTCCTCAGACATTTTCTTGTTTTGGTAAGTTTTCAGACTTAGGAAATGGTCTGGGGAGGGGATGAGAGGATGCCCTGAAGGCCAGAAAGTTCAAGAGCTGAGTGCATGCATGCCAGCATGATAAGGGCTAACATTGCAACTGGTGAGAGAGTGTTATCTCCCCCACCATCTGCAAGAGGGCCAACCCCTTTAGGCTTACTGTATGTAGTGCAAATATCTCTGGCCAGGTCAGAGGGTCAGGCCCACCAGTTGTGGGATTGGAATCAGCAGGGTGCAAATTGCATTGACAGAGGGGAGAAAGAGGGGGTGGGATAATCCTCCATCGCAGATACCAACCTGACTCCATCACATCCTGCCACTTTGTCAGTCACAGCATCCAGGGAAGATTCTGGGAAAGTCCACCCAGCTAAACCAAGAGAGGGGCACCAGCTCTGGCTGCATGCACACTGCAGAAATAATGCAGTTTGACACCACTTTAACTGCCATAGCTCAGTGATATGGTATTCCAGGGACTGCCATTTCCAGAATTCTATAGCATTGAGCCATGGAAGTTAAACTGGTGTCATACTGGATTATTTATCCAGTGTGGATGCAACCCAGGAGACACCATTGATCCAAACAGCTTCCTAAGCTTGTTCCAGGTAAAGCAATAAAGAGCAGAGCCTGGGCTTGTTGTTACTGTGTGTCTTCAAGTTGTTTCTAATTTATGAAGACCCTATCATTGGGTTTTCTTGGCATGATTTGTTCAGAGGGGGGGTTGCTTTTGCCTTCCTCTGAAGCTGAGAGAGTGTGACTCATCCAAGGTCACCCAGTGGGTATCCATGGCTGAGTGAGGATTCAACCCCTGGTCTCCAGAATGTAGCCCAATGCTCAAACATGTTGCCACACTGTTTCTCTGAAACTGGGCTACAACTCCCAGAATCCCACACCCAACATTGCCTGCTGTTGTCAGAGTCCCAGACAGGCAGTAATGCTGCTAGGGGATTATGGGATTCCAGACAGCATCCTTTATATCAGTAGTTCTCAAGTTCCTGTCCTTGAAATGGATTGGTCTTCAGCTTCCAGTCAGCACAGCCAATAGTTAGGGATTTTGAAGTCCAAAAACCTTTTGAGGTGCAGAGTTTGAAACCATTAGTCTACAGTTCCCAGAATCCCCTGCCAACCATGCTGCTGGAGCATCACAGGTTTTGCAAGCTATGGGCAACTCATTTTCCCTGCCTACAAAAGGAAGGAAACAGATGCTGCTTGGGGAGAATTTCACACCTTGGAAGGGGGGCATGGAGGAAGAAAAGATTAAAGCAGTTTATCAGAGAAATTTACATATGGAAACAACAGCCAAGCCTTACCATGGAGCAAATCCCAAACTCCCCTGGATCTGCTTAGAATCATGACAGTCGGACACATTGCCCCATGATATCTTTGCAAAAAAGCTAGTAAAAAGTGGACTAAACATTGTGACTGTTAGGTGGATCCGTAGTTGGTTGACCGACCAAACCCAAAGGATATACAACAATGGCTTCTCCTCAATCTAGACACTATACTCCTGTTGCTGCAAACTAGGATCATATTTGCTTTTTTAGCTGCCACGTCACATTGTTGACTCATGTTCAGTTTGTGATCCAGTAATTATTATTAATATTATTTACTTATATCCTGCTTTTCTCCCAACACAAAGAATCAAAGCGGCTTCTAAGAGTCCACTAAATCCATTAAAATTCCTAGATCCCTTTTGCATGTACAGCCCTCAAGGCAAGTGTCCTCCATTCTATATCTCTGCATTTCATTTTCTGATATTATTACTAATAATAATATGTATTTTTATCCCGCCCCTCTGTGCCTAAGTGCAGTACCTTGAATTTCTCCCTGTTGAAATCCATTTTGTCAGTTTTGGCCCAGCTGTCTAATCTGTTAAGGTCTGATGGCTGTTGTTTTAACACTCTTCCATTGTCTTCTTCAGGTACTGGTAATAGCTATTTACACAATGTGCTGTCCCCACTCCCATCTAATTGCTGTTTTTCAAACCTCTTGAGATCCTTTGACATGCCTCACACATACATAAAACATTAGGAATAATAATAATAGTTTTACTGTGAACAACTGTAAATTCATTGTTTCTTCACAGCATCTGAAATTTTGTGATGCTGAACCTCTGTGATGTGAATGGATAGAATATCTCACCCACCTCATCCAAATCACCCTTCCTCTATTTATTCATTTATTATACATTTTTACTGAATTTTAACACATAAAAGACATAATTTCAAACATGTAACAGTAATACGCTTACCAAACAAAAACATATATACTAACCTTAAAATAAACAATAAAATTGAGACTTCCTATTTTTTTCTATGACAGAATCTATCCCTTCAGTTATTGGTGAAGTTCTCCAGCTTTCTGTCAGGAAAAATTCCATCTTCTTCCAGTCTTTTTCAAAATTTTAGAGTTTCCCTTCATTTACTAGACTTGTTAATTTGTCCACCTTCATTAAATCACCTATCTTCTGTATCCATTCTTCTTGCATTGGTATATCTGGTTCTTTCCAATATATGTGGTTGTTACGTGCCTTCAAGTCATTTCTGATTTATGGCAGTGCTGAGAAAGTGTGACCTTTCCATGGGGACCAGGTGGATTTTCATGACTGAGCTGGGATTCAAACACTGGTCTCCAGAGTTGTAGTCCTAATTCTCAAACCACTACTCCATACTGGGTCTCCACTATTTTACTATGTCATTGCATTTAATGGGTCTTGAGCATCCCGCATGGCATAGTGGTTTGAGCGCTGGACTAGGACTCTGGAGACCAGGGTCCAAATCCCAGCTCAGCCATATAAACCCACTGGGGGACCTTAGGCAAGTCACACTCTCTCAGCCTCAGAGTATGGCAGTGGAAAAAATTCCTCTGATGAAATTTACCAAGTAAACCCCAAGATAGGTTCATGATAGGGTTGCCATATGGCAGGGAAGACTTTTAAGGCACACAACAGCAACAACAGAGAGCATCCATGGATTTTGATATCCATAGAGCGTCCCAGATACCAAGGGCCCACTGTAATTTTAAACTTTTCAAAACTGATTTTAGTTTTGTCAGTTGTTGTTGTTTGTTAATATCCTTTTAGTGTAAATAATCCTTTAGTTTAAAAAGTTTCTTGCTGTGTATATTTCTAAATTGGTGAAACTGATTTTATTGCTCACTGCCCTGGCATTGTATGATTCAGGGCACGGTATAAATGGCTTAATAAAATAAAATAAATAATTCTAGATAATCAAGGAGATCAACGTGTGTTTCCCTTTCTTCAAAAACGGCTACCATGGCTGGAAAGATTCGGTCCGCCACAACCTCTCTTCCAATGACTGTTTCTGCAAGGTAAGATGGAGGGTGACTTAGGGGGCCAGGCTGGGTTGGGGCAGGGATTTTTCCTTTAGCAGGGATGGGCAAAAGTAAGCCCATGGGCTGCATCTGTCCCTGGGACCATTTTTGTGCAATTTTAGCAAATTTTGCAAAATTTGTTGTTGTTGTTGTTGTCATTGTTATTAATTCTTAATATTATTAAAATTCCACAAATTAATATATTTCGTCCAATATAGAGAACAGTACATTTTAAAAATAATAGAAGAGAATTTTGCAGGGGCTGAAAAATATTTTCCCCAAATGCCCTCTAGGAGTAAATATTTAGGGGTATAAATTCTTGAAACAATGGATTTGAAAAGACCAAAAAAACAAAGGGTACTATAAATCAGCCTTATCGATATTTGTTTAAAAGGGTAACAAACAATGTCTATAACAAAAGTATACAATGCCAATCTATACAAAGGATACAAAATAAACCATAGCAATAATGGCAAGCACAATAACAAATACAGTGGTCCCCCGGGATACGAATCCCCCGGGTTAAGAAAACCCCGGGATCCGAAACCGGCGGGACCAAAAATTATCCCCCGGGATCCAAAGGATCCCCCGGGATCCGAAAAAAAGGGACGTCCCTTTTCCTCCGAGGCCAGGCTTCGGGGGACAAGGGACAGACTCCCATCCCTTTTCCTCCGAGGCCAGGCTTCGGGGGACAAGGGACGGACTACCGAAAGGAAGGCCCGATCCGGCGGATCGGGCCTTCCTTTCGTTAGGCGCGGAGGCCCAGCCTGGCTGGGGAAGCCAGGCTGGGCCTCCGTGCCTAACGAAAGGAAGGCCCGATCCGCCCGATCTGGGGAAGCCAGGCTGGGCCTCCGCAGCTGACGAAAGGAAGGCCCAATCCGCCGGATCGGACCTTCCCTTCCCCAGCCAGGAGGCCCCTGAGGCTGACGAAAAGAAGGCCCGATCCGCCGGATCGGACCTTCCTTTCCTCAGCCAGGAGGCCCCCGCCGAAGGCCTCGGAACGGATTACCTATTTCCTATGGGAAATAGGCCCCGGGTTACGAAATTTTCGGCTTACGAAAAAGGTGCCGGAACGAATTAATTTCGTAACCCGGGGGACCACTGTAGTGAATAATACAAATTCTATAGAAGCAAATAGCACAAATTTAAATATGATTTTTAAAAAATTATTATTTTAATGGTGGGAGGGTTTGGGGGTTGATGTAATTTTTATTGTCTTATTGTATTTTTATTCCTGTTGTAATCCCACCTTAATCCACAGGGAGAGGAAGGAAATATAAACAAATTATTATTAAATATAATACAACAGAAAAGAAGGCTGAGAATAGAGGGAGTATAAGAGAGAGAAACTCACAATTAAAACTAGCCTTATTAAGGCTGAAAAGTTGATTAGAGCTATATATAGAGAATCATAGAGTTGGAAGAGACCACAAGGGCCATCCAGTCCAACCCCTTGCCATGCAGGAACTCTCCATCAAAGCAACCCCAAAAGATTGCCATCCAGCCTCTGATTAAAGACCTCTAAGGAAGGAGACTCCAGCAAAATCTCTGAGGGAGTAGTGTATTCCACTGTCAAACAGCCCTTACTGTCAGGAAGTTCCTCCTTATGTTGAGGTGGAATCTCTTTTCCGTTAGTTTGCATCCATTGTTCCACATCCTAGTCTCTGGAGCAGCAGAAAACAAGCTTGCTCCCTCCTCAATATGACAGCCCTTCAAATATTTAAACAGGGCTATCATATCACCTCTTAACCTTCTTTTGTCCAGGCTAAACATCCCCAGTTCCCTAAGGCGCTCCTCATAGGGCATGGTTTCCAGACCCTCTGTATTCTCAATAGCACTCCATTAACCCTATAATGGTCATTAACCCTATAATAACTCAAGTATAATAACTCAAGTTGTTACTGTTCCAACATAAATAAAGGATATTTTGTCCAAGCAGTTTTAAAAGGCCTAAAATGGCCCGCAGTGGCCTGAAAACATGACAAAAGCTGTTCCCCATATCCTCTCTAGCTGTTTGGAGGTATTTGGGAGTAATAAATTGATTTGTTTTGTGGGAAACACAGTGGGAATGCAGCCCTCCAAGGTCTCCTGTGGATCTAATACAACCCCTTACTTCCCACAATTGCCCTGTAGTCTTTCCCAGAAAAGGCCAGTGTAAAAAAGTTACTTTTTTGTTTGTATCTCCTAGAGTTCCCCGTCAGGCACAGGCAGTGGCCATGCTTGCTGAGATCCCAAGACATGATACAAAATTTCCTAATCTCTTGAGAATAGGTCTAAAGGTGATCTGAAGCCCTCCATAACTCTGCAGCAGTGACAGTAGTCTGAAACTCAATGCCGCTCAGTTGCAAACGGAGTTTGCAGACACACATAACATTTCCAGTATCTTTGCAGGTGCTGAAAGACCCCACCAAGCCTAAAGCCAAGGGGAATTTCTGGACGGTTGATGTGACGCGCATCCCCCGGGACGCCCTCCGGCTTCAGAACACCCCCGTCTCCCGCCAAGAGAGCCGTGTGTTTCCTACCGACCTGGCCCCCTATGTATACAATGGGCTTCCTTTCAGCATCATGCCCTCCCAGGCTCCCTTGCACCACATTGCTGCTGCCAAGGACAGGATCTACCTGACCAACCAGGGGTTCCAACACAGCAGCCCTTTCAACATGGATAACTTGTTGAGCAACTTCCAGGGAGTGGGCCTGTGTGGGAATGAGCCCCCAAATGCCTCGACAGCTGGCCTCAATCCCTGGGGACCAGTCCCCATCTTCCGTGCCTCTTCAAGCAGCTCTGTTGTGCCCTGGAGAGCTTCCTGCCCCTTGCCCACTCTACCCTCCTTCTCCTTGCATGGTAGCTTCTCCTCTCTCAGCACCTTGTCCTCAAACAAAGGACCAGAAGGAAGACAGAGGCCAAGAAAAGGACGCACTTCCCACATTGTTGCCAAGCGCCCCCGGGTCTTCCCAGACCATGAAAGCAGCAGCAGCTCAGACTCGGACTCCTTCGAGGACTACACACCACCCCCATCTTCCCTGCATTGGGATGCGCAACTCCCTACTTCCTACACCAAGCTTGTGGCCCCCAATGTGGTGGCTCCACCAAGCCATGGTATGCCCTTCCTGGCCTTTCCTGAGGGTTCAGGCCCACCCTTCTACAACTCCACTGCAGCCTTCGCAAGTCCAGTGGTCTGGGAGCTGATGCCGAGGTCCTCCTTGAGTCCCGTCTTGACCTCTGGATTCCTTGTAGATATGGATCAAATGATGCCCCCCAACAAGTCTGTGTTTGATGTATGGATGACCCACCCATCGGACACTGTGTCCCCAGCTGCCAGCAGTATGGAGCCATTACCCAGGAGTGGAGTTTTGAATCATTATGACCCTTCAGGATAGGAGCCTCAGCAGATGGGGAAGACAGAGACAGTGGCATCCCTTGACTCAGTTGTCGATGGAGCTGCGACTCCACTCCAGGAGCTGGATCTTTTCAACACCTTGAATAGCTCTTTTTTAACCCAATCCGACTCGCCGCTCCCATGGCAATGAGTCCTGGCTCTACTCCAGTTTGCCCAATAAAGGATCTCTCCAAGATGCTGAATCTATTGTGACAATAAGGTTCAGGACCTTGGAGAGCACCTTCAAAGGCCAGTCTGAAATCTGGATTGGATTCAGTGCCGTCAGAACTGTAGGCTGCCACGTGGAGCCCTGTAATGTGGTCCCTTTGGGATTGTATATATAAATAAAGAGGGATAAACATTTTTTGTAAAATTGGTATATGCTCATTTATCTGTATTTAGAAACAAGGTTTGCAGGACTAATAGGAACACAAGACATCTAACAGGGAAGACTGTGACAAAGTGAGGTATGCACCCCCTGCTCTTTCTGCTGCTGCCGTGCAGGTGCTCAATGCTTCTGGGCAAATGTAAGGCCTTACTCCCTTTTAGTGGTTCTTTATCTAACGAGTCTTGGACCAGGAAGCACCTTCCAGTAAGGAACTATCCTATGACACCCCTCCAAAGAGAGGAATGCCTTCTGCAAAATAGGACAAGTGAGCCACCCTAGGCTATGGACATTTCCCTCAGCTTTCACCCAGGTAGGCAGTTTACCTGTCCAACAGCCAACAGAACAAAACAGAGACGTAGTGTACAGTAGGTCCATAGTATCTGCTGAGATTTGGTTCCAGGACCCTCCTCTCCATGGGTACCAAAATCCGTGAGTGCTCAAGTCTCAGTATATACAATGGGGTAGTAAAAGGGTGTGCCTTATATACAGTTGTCCCTCTTTTTGTGGACTTGGAGTCAGTGGTCTCACTCTTCACAGGAGGGACAAGCTGGGGGGGGGGGGGATAAAACGGTGGCTTACAGCCCTGCACACACACACATGCCAGACATGTGTACCCTATTTTCGATAGGTCTCAAATATTTGTGAGTTGCCACTGGGGTAGGTGGGACGGATCCCCTGTGAATTAGAAGGGGCTACTGTATAATGGTAAAATCAATGTTGGTTTATTGGAATTTTTAAAAATACATATTTTCTAGCCATGGATGGTTGAATTGCTGGATAAAGACTCCTTGGATACAGAGGACCAATAAACCAAACCAAAGGAGCTGGCTTTTCCACCACTGTGGTTTTTTGCATTTCTGCAGCACAGCACATGTAAACACCGCACTGAGAAATGTTGTGACACTGCCTGCTGTGTAGTGAGTGGGGTGGCATGAGGCCGGCTTGGGGGCAGTGTTGGGGCATGCAACATACATATGCCATGCCCCCACACCACCCCAAAGCTGGTGTTTTTTGCTGATCTGTTTTGCCCCTTAGTTACTTTTGGGGTTAATGAGGGTGTACATGACTTAAACCTAGCCCAATGTTCTATTCACAGAATGGCCCCAAGAGGAAGCCCAGCAGCAGATGGTAGTGAAGTGCAGATACAAACAGTTGGAAGAGATCCCAAGGGCCATCCAGTCAAACCCTCTGCCATGCAGGAAATCATGATCAACCCACCACCACCCCAGGCAGATGGCCATACAGCCTCTGTTTAAAGTCTGTGAATATCTAGAAGATAATTCCATAATCACAAAAAGTCAACATGGGTTTCAGAGAAACAGGTCATGCAAACAAATCTGATCTCTTTTTTGGATAAAATTACCAGCTTGGTAGATGAAGGGAATACTGTGGATATAGTATACCTTGATTTCAGTAAGGCCTTTGACAAGGTTCCCCATGACATTCTTGCAAACAAGCTTGTAAAATGTGGGCTAGACAAAATAACTGTTACATGGATTTGTAGTTTGTTGACTGGCCAAACTCAAAGGGTGCTCAACAATGGCTCCTTTTCATCCTGGAGAGAAATGACTAGTGGGCCCCCCCACTGTCTTGGGCCCAGTGCTATTCAACATCTTTATCAATGACTTGGATGACAGAATTGGGGGCATACTTATCAAATTTGCAGATGACACCAAATTAAGAGGAGTAGCCAATACTCCAGAAGACAGGATCAAAATTCAAAATGACCTGAATAGACTAGAAAGCTGGGCCAGTGCTAACAAAATGATATTCAACACGGAGAAATGTACGGTTCTGCACTTAGGGCGGAAAAATAAAATGCACAGATATAGGATGGGGGACATCTGGCTGAATGAAACTACGTGTGAAAGGAATCAGTCCAAGTAGACCATAAGTTGAACATGAGTCAACAGTGCAATGCAGCAGCTAAAAAGGCCAATGCAATTTTAGGCTGCATTAATAGAAGTATAGTTTCTAGATCAAGGGAAGTTATAGTGCCACTCTATTCTGCTTTGGTCAGGCCCCACCTGGAATACTGTGTCCAGTTCTGGGCACCACAATTCAAAAAGGATGTGGAGAAACTGGAGCATGTCCAAAGGAGGGCAACTAAGGGTCTGAAGAGGATGTTCAAGATGAAAAGAGGGTCTGAAAACAATCCAGTTTGGTGTTGTGGTTTTGGCATTGGACTATGAGCCTGGGGACCAGGGTTCAAATCCCAGGTCAGCCATGTAAACCCACTGGGTGACCTTGAGCAAGATACACTCTCTCAGCCTCAGAGGATGACAATGGCAAACCCATTCTGAAGAAAATTGCCAAGAAAACCCCATAGTAAGTTGAAGGCTTTCATGGTCGGCATCCATAGATTATTGTTGGTTTTTCAGGCTATCTGGCCATGTTCTAGAAGAGTTTATTCCTGACATTTCATCAGCATCTGTGGCTGGCATCTTCTCTGACATGAAGATGCCATCATAAACCATTGTATACTGTAGCCCACTTCAGCAGGTGCTCAAAATTTTGTCTCGTGTGCTTTATAAGAGCAGGATCAGATCCAACCCAACAACAATCCAATTAACTAATGTTTGTCTCTTAATTGTTGCTGTTCCCTGCCTCAATCTGTGGAGAGAGGTGGGAAATAAATATGTTGTTGTTGTTGTTGCTCAGAAAGATCTTGCAACCTTATGTTTGGATGTCCAGGTGAAATTAGAGAACCTCAGTTCTTCCTGCCTGGAAAGGACCACCTTAACTTCTGGCCACAGAAGTTGCTTAACCAGGAGAAGTTTCTACAAGATCCAGTACAGAAACCAACCCAGAGGAGCATAAACAGTATTTCAAAAAAGTGAACAGACTGCAACACAACATATGCCTTATTACTTCTGTACCTTTTTTTAAATTTTAATTTGTGAAATATATTTCTGTATCTTAAAATCACCTTCCACCCTATTCCTAGGGCTGTTTACAAAGAAAGGATGCATTTTTTTTCCAGTGACTTCATTGGGCCTTTGGGTTGTGAACAGAGAACTTGAGGCAGTCTCGAAGGTTGTGTAAATGTGCAGCTTCCCCCCCCCTCCATGTGATTACCACAAAGGAATCTCCCCCACCTTTAAAATCCAAAGCAACTTTTACAATATATAGTAGATGTTCTGTTTTATCAATTTACCTTATGTCTCATTTAACTTTGAGCCTCAATGTAAATGCCACTCCTTCGCCTAAAGAAAATATAATCAACAGCCAGAGACTGGATGGGCAATTGCAAATGTGAAACCTACAGTTATGCGCTCATAATTGCTACGTATTCATAATGCCTACTTTAGGGGCTACCCAGGGACCATGAAAGTCCCCTAAACCCCACAGGCATGTATCCCTGGCTATCCAAGCAACTGCTTATCATAACCTGGGGTATGTGCAGGAATCATAGTGGAATTCACTACCTAGGTTATTGCGCTGCTACGCGGCATGCAATGGTCCCGTAGGCGTCAGCAACTTAAGATCCCCAGCCTTTGCCAACCCAAGTGTCACCTTGGAAGTTGGCCATGTTGAGAGATCTTCCTCCAGATGCCATCGGATACCTGGCCCTTTCTGGATTTAATTTTTATGGCTGCAATCGAGCTGTGAATCCCAAGCAGAGCAGAGCCATAGACTCCATGAGATTTACATAAATCTTACCTCCATGGGTCTCTTCTAGTGGCTGGGCTTACCATGAAAATTCACTTCTCTCTCTTTGGTTTAATCTGCATTGCAGAATTAATGCAATTTGACATGGTTTAAGATTGTATGTACAGCACTGTGTAAATTTACAGCGCTATATAAATAAAGGTTAATAATAATAATAATAATAATAATAATAATGGTTTTAATCCTGTGGCTCAATGCTATGTAATTCTGGGGTCTCTTCCAACTCTAGGATTCTGAGCCAAATGATCCCCATTGATTTTTGTGGGGTTTTCAGCCTATGTGGCCATGTTCTAGCAAAGTTTATTCCTGACGTTTTGCCAGCATCTGTGGCTGGCATCTTCTGGCCATGAAATGACCTGTCTCAGGGAGAAATTCTGCCTTGAGTGAGAGGGGGGCTGTTGATTTAGCCCCGCACAGCCACTGACAGCTTCGTAAGCTCTATGAACCCTGTGAAACTGGATGACATCTCTGGGTTCCAGTGAAAAACATGGCTCCCATCTTTATGCATGAAACAGGCATCTTGCACAAAGCAGGGAGAAATAAACGCACCTTGCACTTTTGGCCAAGAACTGAAGTCTTTCCATGAGCTGTCTATGGTTGTGAAATGCTGTTGTGTGCCTTCAAGTCATTTCCAAATTATGACAGTCCTAAGGCGAACCACATGTGGAATTTTCTTGGCAATGATTTCTTCAGAGGGAATTTGCCCTCGCCTACCTGAGAGGGTGTGTTTAGTCCAAAGTCATCCAGTGGGTTTCCATAGCCAAGTGGGAATTCAAATTCTGGTATCCAGTTGTAGGCTGTTACAGCACTGCACAAGTAATGCAGTTTGACACCACAACTGCCATGGCTCTATCCTATGGAATCTTGGGATTTGTAATTTGATGTGACCCCAGAGCACTCTGACAGAGAAGGCTAACTAGCTCATAAAACTACAAATCCCAGAATTCCACAGCATTGAGCTGTCACAATTAAAGTGGTGTCAGACTGTGTTAATTCTGCACTGGAGATGCAGCCTTATTCCAATGTTCAAACCAGTACATGGAACTGGCTCTCCTTCTCTGACTTATGGTGACACTAAAACAACATTTCGTAGGGTTTTCTTGGCACAGTTTGTTCAGGAGGGGGCTGCCATGGCCATCCTCTGAAGCTGAGAGAGTGTGACTTGCTCATGATCACCTAATGGGTCTCCTCATCTCCAGGGTCCTAGTCCAAAACCCTCATCTCCAGGGTCCAACACTCAAACCACTCCGCCACACTGGCTTTCCTAAATCTGAACTGTACCACCCAAATAAAGTTCTTTGAAGGTTTAGAATAAAATATAGATAGCATCATATACAGTACCAAAACAGGAGAGTGTGACAGAGAAGGCAGTTTCTTGGTGGTCTGATTCTCCTCTCACCTGAGCATGGCACCTTAAAGAATTGGGTAGCTTATCACCCCTTTCTGATCAGGAGCACGGCAGAATATTAATTTTGTATTATGAAAATTACAAAGTGCATATTTACTTTTAGGTATCTCTACTCCTGCCACATGGAACTTGGGGACTTAACTGATGGTCCAGTGGGTGAGATGCTGTGTGGCCCTCTTGTTGGTAAAAGACTCCTGCTCTAAGGTTGAAAAGACATATATGGAACATCCCTCCTCAGTGCTCAGATTTCTCTGCTTTAACCATGCCTGGGTGTGTATTCCATAAACAATATGCAAAGGGATTTGCAGCACCTTTGAGACTAATTGTGGGAAAGAAGTTTTTGTAGACTTGGTCTACTTCCTCAGATGCATGAACTGGGCACAAGCTTTTGGAGACTTTGTCTACTTCCTCAAACACATGGAATAAGCTTTCATAGACTTGATCTGCTTCCCAAGATGCATGATCTGGGCATAAGCTTTGAAAGACTTTGACTGCTTCCTCAGATGCATGGAGTGAACTGGGCATAAGGACCTCTGGTCCTTCCTGGGCACCAGTTCACTCCATGCATCTAAGGAAGTAAACCAAGTCTACAAAAGCTTACGCTATGTCTTCTTTCCCAGGGTTAGTTTCAAAGGTGCTATAAGATCTATTTGTATATTAAGCTTATGCCAGGTCTATGAAAGCTTATGCCCAGTTCACTGCATAGACCAAATCTATGAAAACTTAAGCTACATCTTTCCCAGAGTTAGTCTGAAAGGTGCTAACAAGAGCCCTTTGCATACTGATATTCCAGACAACATGGCAATGTCTCTGAATTCTATTCCACAAGTATATTGACTTCAAAAGTGGTATTTTAACTCAGATTACACACTTATCCTGCAATTTTATCCTATGTATTTCTCTCCTCTCTCCTCTTCCTTTTTTTATTTCTTCCCAAACTCTCTTCTGTGCTATTGCATTTCAAAATTTTCATTTAACAAAGAAAATGTCTAATGGTTATTGCAAATAAAAACCAGAGGATTACACAAAAGGGCCACAGGTCTGCTAAATGCTCCATTAATGGCCACCAATTTATTTTTTCAAGGTAGAAGAAACCTGGAAACATCCAACAAACTCTGAAGTGAAAGAGGGACAATTCCTGGGATGGGTAAAGAGAAAGCTTTATTCCACAAATTACCCCAAGGTGTTTGGGGCAGGAAAAGAGATTCCACCTCAACATTAGGAGGAACTTCCTGACAGTAAGGGCCGTTCGACAGTGGAACACACTCCCTCGGAGTGTAGTGGAGTCTCCTTCCTTAGGGGTCTTTAAGCAGAGGCTGGATGGCCATCTGTCAGGGATGCTTTGACTTGGAGTTCCTGCATGGCAGGGGGTTGGACTGGATGGCCCTTGTGGTCTCTTCCAACTCTATGATTCTATGATTCTATGATTCTATGAATGTTTGTAAAGCCACCTCCATGTGAAAAAGATTTGCAATTCAGCCTTGCAGCCTCTTCTTCTTATCATTGTTTTATGGCCAGGAAAAGGCCCCTCCAAGGAGGTCAAGGGGAGGTGATGGAGTCCCGAAAACATTATATTCTCAGAGAAGAGGTTATGATTATTCAGTTCTTGAGAATGAACTGGGTTCAAGGTGGATGGCGGACTTAACCAGCAGACTCTGGAGTGGATTTGTTGGAATGAAACACCTGTGAAATACTCAAGAACACGACAGTAGAACATCATAGAATTAGAATTGGACGAGACTCCAAGGGCCATCCAGTCCAATCCAACCCCATTCTGCCATGCAGGAACTCTCAATCAAAGCATACCCAACAGATGGCCATCCAGCCTCTGCTTAAAGACTGCCAGAAAAGGAGACTCCATCACTCTCCAAGGCAGTGTCTTCTACTGTTGAACAGCTCTTACTCTCAGGAAGTTCCTCCCAGACAATTGATAATTGAATGAAAGGTTCAGTGATACAATGCAAGAAGAAAAAAGCCTGTTACTGATAACTCCACTCTCTGCCTATTGCTGGGTAGGTTAACCTCTTTTGCAGTTATCTCCTGAGCTCACTTCCCACAAAACTGTGTTTACCCTCGAGAAAAGTACAAGGCTTCATTTTCATCATGGGAACTCTGGTTCCAAAGCAGGAATGACAGTACTAACATTTGTTTAAGGATTAAGTTCTACTTCAAGAGAAGCAATAGTGCCACTCTGTTCTGCTTTGGTCAGGCCTCACCTGAAATAATCCTCAGTCCAGTTCTGGGCAACACAATTCAATAGGGATCTTGAGAAGCTGGAGCATGTTTAGAGGAGGGCCACCAAAATGGTGAAGGGCCTGGAAACCAGGCCTTATGGTGGAGAAACATAGGGAGCTGGGGATGTTTAGCCTGGACAGTTATGAGATGATATGAGAGCGCTGTTTAAGCATTTGAAGGGAAGTCAGACTGAAGATGGAGCAAGCCTGTTTTCTGCTGCTCCAGAGAACAGAGCCCGGAACAATGGATGGAAGTTACAGGAAAAGAGATTCCACCTCAACATGAGGAGGAACTTCCATCCTGACAGTAAGAGCTGTGTGACAGTGAAAGACTCTTCCTTGGACTGTGGTGGAGTCTTCTGCTTGCTGGGTGTCCATTTGTCAGGAATGCTTTGATTTTTGTGGTCTCTTCCACTGCTATGATTCTAAGTATTCCTACTTCGGAAAAACATCACAGCTTCTCACCAGAAATATATGGAACAAGTAATTTTTCCACATTTTATTTATTTACATATCATCTTTCTCACAAGTCAGAGAGACACAAAGCAACTTCCAGTATATTAAAACATTGATACAACACAGAAAATGATGCCATATTAAGTTATAGTTTAGTTTAAGAAGTCCTTTACAACAGTTCAATACACTACATTAATGAAAAGATTGGCCCCTTTCAGTTTCCAGTGAATCATTCCTCACGGTCTGTACAAATCGAAGGTCTTGGACTTTCAGCAGATAAACAGAGAGAGGTCCAAGTTCTATACTTATTTTTGTTTCAAATGATAACAGATTACAGTTTGTAGGTGCCATTTGGTTTAAACATTTGACTATTTCCAGATCCAATGTTTGAGACTAGGGGAACCAAACACAACAGAATTTGTCATTATCTTAACACAATGACTTTGGTATAACAACAAATAATAACAACAACAATTTCTTCTGCCCATGGCTCAAGACAAGGTACAACATAGATTAACACACATATTTTAAAACATTAAACACATTAAAATAATCCAAACATAAAATTAAAAATATACCAATTTAAAATTATACCTTTCATAAAATTCTTTGTTTAAAATCGGCTAGGTAGGACTGCCAGAAGACATAGGTCTTTTAATAGGTCTTTAAATCCAGACAGCGTATTTATCTATCAAATCTCTCCTGGCAGGTCATTTCACATTCTTGGGCAGAGACCCTGAAAGTATGGGGTGGATTATAAGTATCCTGGACCCAAACCATGTAGGCATTTAAAGATAACAACTAATAATTTGTATTTGGCTGTGAAACTAACTGGCAATCAGTGGAGTGATTTTGATATTGGTATGAGTCTTAGATGTACCAGCAGTTTTGAACTACAGTCTGCCCTCCATATCCATGTATTCTTTATCCATGGACTATAAGGTTTACTTCTGAAGGAAGTAAAACTAGTAGTAACCTTAATAGAAACAACTTGAAGGCACACCACGACGACACCAAATAGACTACAGAAGCATGTCCCCTCTTCTCCACTTCTTTTCATAACTGTTATGGAAGTTTTAGCTAACAGAATAAGGAATGACAGTGAGATTAGCAATTTGAGATATAAAGGCCATCAATACTTAATAAAGGCATTTGCAGATGACCTTGTGATTGTATTGGAAGAACCAACTCAACCAATAAAAAAAGCTATTCAATTATTTTGGAAGACTCTGGGAAAATTTCTGGCTTCAAAATAAATAGGAACAAGACAGCGTTACTAACAAAAAATCTGACAAAAGTAGAAAAAAAACTTAGAAGCCATCACAAAGTGTCAGATAAGATTAAATATCTAGGAATTTGGTTAACAAAATGAAATACAGATCCATATGCTATCGTAATAATTACGAGATGAAATGCAAAGAATTCAAAAAGGACTTAAACAAATGGAATAAGTTTCAACTTACTCTGTTTGACAGCAGTGAGGAAATTAAAATTATGGTCTTGCCTAAGCTGAACTTTCTGTTCCAAAGCATGCCAATTTTAAATAATGAAAAAATTTACAAGACAAATTCTGGAAAATGTTGGAAATGCCAAGGCAGGATGGGAGCTTGGTTTCCTGTCTGGTGGTGGTGCCCAAAGTTAAGAATTTATTGGAATAAGATACATATAATGCTTGAAAAGACGCAGAATGTAAAGTATGAAATGAGACCAGAGATTTCTCTTTTGAATATGTTAAACAAAATTCCCTCCCAAGATAGAGAGGAAATATTGGCGAATGTTGCTGTACATGGTGACAGCAGATAGGTTATTATTAGTGCCATCATCCAATGATTGGTTGATGAAACTAGTTGAAATGATGGAAATGGACAAGTTAACAAGCAGACTAAATCAGGAGGATGTTCAAACCGTAGAAGGAGACTGGCTCCCAGTCATGGAATTATATAAATCAAGATGGAGTTAAGGGGTAGATTATAAGGAGAAGGGAATAATTTTACGTGGGTTTGAAAAAAAATCACAAAATATCAGAAATTTTGGCATGGGCCCAAGGGAAGTTTGTGTACAAACCAAATACAAAATAAGATGTTATAGTGTTATTAAAAATATAAGTAACAAAAGGGGCCTGGATGCCAGAGGTACTTGGGAAGTATTGTATATTAAAATATTTGAAGAATATGAGACTTAATTTCTTACATTGGATGACCCCTTGGAAATACAGCTCATTTTCCACTGAGGAAGACATGTAATCAAAACATGTTTGGTTTTATTTGGTTTTATACATATATCTTCTACTATATGTCCTCTGGAAGTGCTTATTTTGAAGCTTGTGTATGCACTTTGAATGTGGGAGTTTTAAAATATTTTGTATGCCATCTGGAATTTATAGTTTTCAGTCTTCTATGCATATTGGCAGAATCTTTATTTTATACTTTGTATATAAACAGACATTATATACTATTTGCCTTGAATACACATGGGTTTGCCTCGATGTTAGAGACCTTTTCATTTGCTATTCTGTTCTTCTGGTTTAGGAAAACACCTCTTTGCTTTTACCAGCCTTCTGTTGGGGTTACACTCCTGAAATCTCCAGCTTGTGTGTGTTCCTGGACTCCACTCTGAGCCTGGATGCTCAGCTTTCAGCAGTGGCCAGGAGTGCATTTGCACAATTAAAACTTGTGCGCCAGCTGGGCCCATTCTTTGAAATGTCAGATTTGGCTACAGTGATAGATGCCTTGATTACATCCTGTTTGGACTACTGCAACACACTATATGTGGGGCTGCCTTTGGAAACTGTCTGGAAACTTGAGCAGATTCAAAATGCTGCAGCCAGAATGCTAACCAGGGCCAGTTACAGGGAGCATATAACTCCCTTGTTAAAACAGCTCCACTGGCTGTTTGTTTCCATGTACAATCCAAAGTGCTGGTCATGACCTATAAAGCCCTACGTGATTTGGATCCAGACTGAGAGACCGTATCTCCCTATATGAACCTGGGAGAGCCCTAAGATCTGCCAGAGAAGTCTTTCTCTTGGTCCCATCAATATCACAGGCTCACTTGGTGAGGACACAAGAGAGAACATTTTCAGTGCTGCTCCACCCTCTGGAATAATGTCTTTCCTCCAGAGGCTAGGCTGGCTCCCTCCCTGCTGGCCTTTCGCCGGTAAGTAAAAACATGTTTATGATGGCAGGCTTTCTGCATATAATGCATAGCAGGGTGGTTTTATGGAGCAGGTGGGGTTTTAGTCTGTTTTAACTTGTGTGTGTTTTAATGTGATTTTTATATTATTTTTATATTGTATATGTTTTATATGATTTCATATGTGATTTTATATATAGACATTTCGATTGTTGAATTTTATTGCTATTTTAAAAATTTTTATCTGCGAGCTGCCTTGGGTACCTCTGGGGAGAAAGCAGGATATAAATGAAAGGAAAGGTATGATTCTATGATTCTATGAAAGGAAAATGAAGTGAAATAAATGTCCCAGATGATGCAATTGAAAGGAAAACAATGGGAAGAAAGATGGTTGATTGAATCAGGTACATTCAGCTCCTCCCCCCCAACTGAAGAGGGGAGAAGCTAAAGACAAACCTAACCCCTCTGTAAAGGATAAAAATAGAAATATAACAAATTTAAACAAAATAATGGAAAAAAAGGAACTTTAAAGATGTGTGGAGATTAGTAAAAGGGAATGGAAGGAAATATACATACTATTCTGCTGTACATAAAACGTACACCAGAATAGACTATATTTTTGTTTCAAAAAACATGATAAAGTTTTAAATTCAGAAATTTTAAATATTCAAACAACGGACCATGCTTTGGTGAATGTAGAAATTGTTATTAAGAAAGATTATGAACAAATAAGAAAGTGGAGGTTGGATACTAAAATATTGAATTATAAGGATATTGTTGATAAGATCGGAAAGGAATGGCAAGAAACGTGGGATATAAATGATAGAGATGTAACAAAAGGTTTGTTATGGGATACCATGAAAGCAGTAACAAGAGGAATGTGTATAAAAGAATCATATAACCTTAAGAAAAAACAAGAAGAAAGAAAAAAGAAACTAGAAACCGACATAGAAAAACTAGAGTATAAATATATAAGTAACAGAGATAAGCAAATTTATGTAGAATTAAGGGCAAAGAGAGAAGAATTGGATAAGATGGAAATAAATGAAGTACAAGATAATTTGATTTATTTAAGAAGGGAATATTTTAAATACAGTAATAAAAACTCAAAAATGCTGGCCAAATCCACACAGAAAAAGAAAATGGAAAGTATGATAAACATAGTGAAGGATAAATCAGGAAAGATGTGTACATTGATGAAAGAAAAAATAAAAATTTTTGAAGAATTTTACAAAAATTTATATCAAGCAGAAAAAACCCATTAGATAAGATAGAAAAGTATGTAGAAGAAAATTGGTGACAAACAATAAAGGAAGAAGATAAAGAATTACTGGAACAACCCATAGAAAAGGAGGAGATAACTGAAATAATTAGAAAATTAAAAAATGGAAAAACTCCAGGAATGGATGGTTTGGGACCTGAATATTATAAAATATTTGAAAAAATATTAGTCCCAAAATTGTTAGAGCTATACAATGGAATAATAAATGGAGAAAAAATTCCGTCATCATGGTATCAATCATTGGTAATATTGGGGCTTTCTAGATTGGCAGGAAAGTGTGACATGAAGATGCCTTTTCCTTAATGCTTAGCAGCTGCACCACAGCCTTTAGATGGAGCTGCGCTGTTCCGCAGTTTTTAAAAAAGAAGCTGGGAAAACCAACACCTTTTTAAAGGTGATTCTTCTCCCCTAAAATGCAAAAAAAAGTGTTTTCATGGCACACTTTCCCTTTTTCTCATCTAAAGGCTAGACTTTCATGCAGCCATGAACACACTTCTTTTTGCCAATCTAGAAAGCCCCATTGATACCCAAAACGGACAAAGATTTAACTGACCCAGTGTCATACAGACCCATATCATTAATAAATCAAGATGCAAAAATTTTAACAGCAGTAACAGCAAATAGAATGAATAAATGTATATACAAATATATAGGAAAAGATCAATGCAGATTTATAAAAGGAAGACAAATGCCTAACTTAATAGGAAGAGTTTTGAGTAAAATACATGTAATTGGGATAAAAAAATTAAAAGCAGGAATGTTAGCATTAGATATATTTAAAGCTTTTGACTGTGTGGAATGGCCAACATTAAAAATAATTTTGAAAAAATTTGGAATGGGAGAAAAAATAAGGGGATTAATAGATCAATTATACTGTAATAACTCAATAAAGGTAATGGTAAACGATGAGATAAGAAATGAAATAAAAGTAACAAGAGGTACAAGACAAGGATGCCCGCTTTCACCAATATTATTTGCAATGGTTATAGAAATGCTAGCAAATGCTATAAGGAAAGATAGCTGTTTGAAAGGAATAGGATTGGGGGAAAAAACATAAAATTAGTTTATTTGCTGATGATACACTATTAACTATTAAGGATTTAAAGGATAAAATGGGAAAAATAAAAGAACACTGACCACCAAGGAGCCTTCCTCCAGCCTCCTCCCAGAGAAGCCACTTCTCCTTCCATCATCCTCAGCAACTGGGACATTGGGCAAAGGTTTCCAAAGCCACCACTTCCTTATCTACTAGACCCTTCTTGTTTTGTGGTATTCAGGCAATGTTATCTAGCACTGTTGGATATTATTTTTCTGTTTTTCTCACTGTCACTTTTTCTCCTGTTGTTTACTGGGCACTGCATCCATCCCTTCCCATGGCTCCCCGCATCTCTCCCAACCTGATCCCTATCCGACCTCTCCCTATCTCCCAGCTCCCATTTTTCTGCTCCCTCTGGAAATGTCGCTCTGCTGCTCCGAAAGCAACAGCAATTCATGATCTTTTTCTTTCTAGATCTTTTAATCTCCTTGCTCTAACTGAAACTTGGTTCCCGGCCCATGACACTGCTACCTCTGCTGCCCTCTCTTTTGGTAGTCTTTCTTTCACCCACACAAGCCGCCCTGAGGGTCGAGGAGGTGGGGTTGGTATCTTATTGTCTAACTCTTGCCAGTTTCAACCCCTTTCTCTTCCCCCCAGCTATTCTTTTTCTTCATTTGAGTCTCATTCTATTAGACTCTTTTCTCCTTTGCAGCTTCGGGTTATTGGCATTTATCGCCCTCCTGGTTCTGCTAACCAATTCCTTTCAGACTTTGAGTCATGGCTCACATTTTTTTCTCTCAGACTCAGTTCCCTCTCTGATTCTAGGTGACTTTAATATCCACCTTGATGATCCCAAGAATCCTTCAACGTCTCGCTTTAGCTCCCTCTTAGCTTCTTTTGATCTTCAACCTCATTCCTCCTCTCCTACCTCCTCTCCTGCTCACTGCCTTGACCTAGTTCTCACCACCAAGTGTGTCATTTCCAACTACTTGTCATCTGACTATCCATTGTCAGATCATCATCTAATCTCTTTTACTCTTATTTATATCCCACCTCCTTGTCATGTTGTTCAACGCACTTTTCGTAATCTTCAGTCTGTTAATTCTGATCATCTCAGTCAGACCCTGGATTCTTCTCTCTCCTCTCTAAATCTTGGGGACTCTGCTGACTCAGCAATGTCCTTATTCAACTCCACTCTTTCTTCAACCCTTGACTGCTTTACCCCTGTATCTGTATCTGTACATCTGTACATCTGTGCCCCTCTATGTCTAGGCCTCAACCCTGGTTCTCTCCTGTAGTTAGGTTTCTCCGGTCCTGCTCTCGAACAGCCGAACGCCTTTGGAAAAAATCCAGGGACTGGGCTGATTTCATTCACTATAAATTTGTTCTTTTATCCTTCTCACGTGCCTTGCCTATGGCAAAACAGAATTGCTATAAATCATTGATCTGCGCCAACGAGAGGCGCCCGCAGCGATTGTTCTCCTGCTTCAATTCACTGCTAAAACCTTCCTCTCCCTCTGTCTTCTCATCATTTTCCCCAACAGACTTTGCCAACTACTTCCTCACAAAAGTCACTACTATTCAATCCGAAATTGTTCCTCCTGATTTGTCCCCTACCACTAATCTCCTGGTACCTTCTACTAATAAACTCTCTGTGTTTCCACCTGTTTCTCTGGATGAACTCTCTACGTTGCTAAATTCTTCCAAACCTACAACTTGTTCTCTTGATCCTATCCCCTCCCATCTTCTAATCTATATAACCCCTTCTTTTCTGCCCTCGCTCCTCTATATCTTTAATCTCTCTCTCTCTCTCTCTCTCTTCAGGTTCCTTCCCTTCTGACTTCAAACATGCTCTGGTTTCCCCAATTCTGAAGAAACCCTTTCTCGACGCCTCTTCTTTGTCTAGCTACCGTCCGATCTCTCTTCTGCCTTTCCTCTCTAAGGTTCTGGAACGGGTAGTTTATTCTCGCTGTCTTGAGTTTCTTGAAGCCAACTCCATCCTGGACCCTTTTCAGTCTGGTTTCCGCCCACGGCACTCTACAGAGACAGCCCTCACCAAGATCTCCAATGATCTCTTGCAGGCCAAGGCAAATGGACTCTATTCTCATTTTTCTAGATTTGTCTGCAACCTTCGACACCGTGGACCACTGTCTCTTGCTTGACTTACTTTCTGACCTCGGGTTCTCTGACTGTTCTCAACTGGTTTAAATCTTACTTGTCAGACAGATCTTTTGCAGTGGTCACAGGTGGTCAGACTTCCTCCTCTGTTCCCTTATTTGTTGGAGTCCCCCAGAGCTCTGTCCTGAGGCCCTTCTGTTCTCTCTATACACATTGTCCCTTGGTAAACTCATCAGTTCTCTTGGTTTCTCCTATCATCTGTATGCTGATGACACTCAACTGTATCTTTCCACCCCTGACCTTTCGCCAGGGCTTGAACAGCAAGTTTCATCTTGTCTGGCTGCCATCTCTCAGTGGATGCAGCATCAGCGCTTGAAGCACAACGTGTCTAAGACAGAGCTTCTCATCTTCCCACCTAAGCCCACCCTTCAATACTCCTTTTCTGTTTCTGTTGACAGCACTTCTATTCAACCAGTTCAGCAAGCCCGCAGTCTTGGTTTCATCTTTGATTCCTCTCTGTCGTTTATCCCCCAGATTCAGGCCACTGCCAAGACCTGTAGATTCTCTCTCTACAACATTGCTAAAATCCATCCATTCCTCTCAGCCTCCACTGCCAAGACTCTGGTCCATGCCCTGATGGTTTCACGACTAGATTATTGTAACCTTCTTCTAACAGGGCTTCCTCTCTCTCTCCTCCATACTTTAATCTCTGTCCAGAACTCAGCCGCACATATCATCACATCCTCTCACCACTTATCCTCCCTTCACTGGCTCCCCTTCCTCTTCCGCATCCAGTACAAGCTTTTGTTATTGACTTTCAAAACCCTCCATGGACTGGCCCCTCCTTCCTTGTCTGAACTTCTTTCTCCTCACACTCCTTCTCATACCCTCCATTCTGGTAGGTCTATAAGGTCTCCTGTCCCAGCCGAGGATTTCCACTGCCCTGTCCCAGATTCGTCCCTTCTCACTTGCTGCCCCTCACTCCTGGAACCTTCTTCCCCCACATGTGCGCCTCATCACTTCTCTAACCAGATTCAAAATTAAGTTAAAGACTATATTGTTTAGGGAAGCATTCCCAGTATTGTGCCATCTGCCCCTGGATGCCTCCTTATAACCGTGTATTAAGAACCCAAGCCCTCCCTCCAGTCCATCTGCCTTGGTCAGGCCCCAGAGGGAGAGAAGAACCACTGGACCTCATCCCCTTCCCACCACCTTCCCCTCTTCCTTTTGTGTTGTCTCTTTTAGACTGTAAGCCTGAGGGCAGGGATCCGTCGAATTTACGATTGTATGTACAGCACTGTGTAAATTTACAGCGCTATATAAATAAAATTAATAATAATAACAACAACAACAACAACAACAACAACAACACTTGAATCTATTTGGAATGGTGACAGGACTTCAAATTAATTGGAACAAATTGGAAATGATGTTATTTAACTATACAAAAGAAGAGGAATTAGAATTAACAAAACAAAAAGATTTAGAGATACGATTAAAAAGTAGTATAAAATATTTAGGAATAAATATTACGAAAGATTTAAAAGAAATGGAAGTGAAAATTTTAGTGATATTACGAAAAGAAGTTGGAAAAAAATTGTACAATATAAGAAGATTCAGTTATCATGGTTTGGAAGAACTGCATTAGTTAAAATGAAAATCCTACCAAAATTAAATTTTTATTTAGAATGATACCATTAAAAATATCAGAATCTGAAATAAATGAATGGCAACAGCTAGTAAATTCATATTGTAATGGAGGTAAAAGAGTTAGATTTAATAAACAAATTTGGTATAGATCTCAGAAAAAGGGAGGGTTAGGCCTCCCTAATATAAGGGGATACTATGAGGCCAACCACTTAAAATATGTAATAGAAGGAATGTTAAATATATCAGATCTAGACTGGTTAGAAATGGGGGGGGGGGAGGAATAGATATAAAAATAGATAAAATTTTCTTCAAAGATTTTAGTAGGAGGGAAATTAAGAAGATTGAAAACCTATTCATGAAAAATATATTAGAGATATGGAACAAATATAAAAAAAAGAATGATGAATGAAAATTCAATGATAACACCAATAACAATGGAAAAATCATTCCCAAAAATTTTAAGAGATTTACTAGATAAGGAATTAAAGAAAGGAAAATGGATAAAATAGAAAATTGGATAGAGTTAAATATAGGAAAAGAAAGTATAAAAGAAAAGCTTAGTGGAATAAAAATGTCCTGGTTTCACTATATGCAAATAGAACAATGGTTTAAAAATTGAATATAAGAATATAAGAATATAAGAAAAAAAGAATATAAGAAAGGAAAAATATACACAATTTGAACAAATAATTCAGCAAGGAAAAGAAAGGGAAGAAAATGAAAATATGAAAGAAACAAGTAAAATGTAGAAAATATTAATGGAGAGCAAAAGGGAAAAATTAAACCAAAATATTTTGAAAGAAATATGGGAAGATGAATTAGGATATAAAATTTGTGAAAATGAATGGAATAGAATTTGGGAGCAAAGACATTTGAAAAACTTATCGATACGAATTAAAGAAAATTATTATAAACTGGTTTGGAAATGGTATTTAACACCATTAAGATTACAAAATATAAATAAGAATAACTCAAAATATTGTTGGAGAGGTTGTAATGAGGTAGGATCATATATACAGTTCAATATGCTACCCACAGCTGTATTGGAAGGACGATACAAGAAAATACCATTTGAACTTCGTTTGTGTCAATATGACTTGGGTGCCATTGAAACCACCGAGCACATTCTCCTCTATTGCCAATTTTATAGGGATATTCGACATCAATTGATCACCCCATTATTAAGTAAATATCCAGGTAATACCGATTCCTTTTATTTACACCTCCTACTGAATAGCCATGACTCCACTGTGTCCCAGAAGGTGGCTAGATATTGCTATATCATGTGTAAGGTGCGCCCTCAACCGACAAATGGAAATCCTTTTGCTGTATAAATGACTGATTTGCTGTTTGATATTGTTTATATATAAGTTTATAGCTTATGCCAAGTTTTATGATGTTATTTTGTTATTGTGTTTTTATACTGGTCAAAGACCGAATAAATTTTATTACATATTACATATTACATATTTAAATAAAAATAACAATGAAGATCTTGGAAAGATACTGAAAAAATTAAAGAGCAAGGGACTTAAAATAATTGGAGACTTGTACGATTCAACAGGGGCAAGAATACAGGAAGAAAAATTAATTACATTAATTGGAAATCAATATTGGATTCAAATAAAAGGGATAATAAAATTATTAGATGAAATACAATTGAATATTTTTGATCAAAATGAATTGTTAGAAGAAATAATTTTAAAAAATTAGAAGGTGGAAAAGGATTAATAGGAAACATTTACAAGATTATGTTAAAAACCCAATATAGAATGGTAGAGGGTCTGACAATGAACTGGGAAAAAGATTTGATTGATTGATACAGACAAAATTAAAACTTGGCTACAAGAAATTGTTAGTATTAAAAATACAAATGTAAAAGAACAACAAATGAAAATGATTGGAAATGGTATATGACACCACACCAATTAGCATTTATAAATGATAAATTCCAATCAAAATGTTGGCATGGATGTGGAGCAAAGGGTATTTATATATACATATGGTGGGAATGCCCTTTTGTTCAAGAATTTTGGACAGAGGTTATGAAACAGATAAATATAATAATAGGCATAGAGATACAATTAAGCAAAGAAAACTGTTTAACTCTCAATTTAATTAAGTTTAAATAGCAATCAAAGATACGTAATAAAATGTAATAAAACAATTTCTAAAGGTGGCCCATACAGTGATTGCCTATGGTTGGAAAAATAAAGTAAATTGGAATAAGATTTGTTTATTCAAACATATAAAAGAATATATATTATTCACTCTCCTTAGGGAAAGAAGACTTAAATGTACTGGGGAAAGCAATAAAGAATCATGGCCCTATATCCCAAGCAGAAATCTCCCAAGCCATCAAGAAATTGAAAGAGAATAAATCACCAGGACCAGATGGCTTCTCTGCTACATTCTTTAAAGTTTGCAAGAAAGAATTATCTCTACCATTTCAGAAGACATTAAATCAAACATTAATTAATGGAATACTGGACACTTAGAACAACATGAACATCATCTTAATACCCAAAGAAGACAAAGACAAAACTGAAATAACAAATTACAGGCCAATTCTAGTGGCTAGAATGAAAAAAAAGGTTAACTTTTTTTTGGCCTTAAAACCACTCCCAACCAGCTTTCCATCAACCCAGCTGTCAGGAGGAGTGTCTGGTGGCAGTAGGAGCTTTAAAAACTGTTCCCATTCAGCTTTCCATTAGCCTGGGTGCTAGATTTACCATTTATACCAGATGAAGAGCACTGACTTTTTCTTCTCTTTTGCAACAACCCTTTCTTTCAAATTATTCTTTCAGATAACAAGAGGGATTGTAGCAGATTGATTGACTGATTTCACAATTTCCAAGCAATCTGTTATTATATTGTACCTTACTGATTATTGACATCATTCATATTAGCCATTACGACAGATTTGAAGGCAACTTGGTTTCTCGAGTTGGCCTTCTATTGAGCTAATTTAACAGCTTATTGATCTTTGATGTTGGATGATTATTATTGACTTGATTGAGTCTAGCTGTTTCAAGCCTGGCAATGGAAGGGACTATTGACTGTTCTAGACTTTTTATATTTGCTTTTCTTTTCCTGTCTGTTTCTGATCTTTTTCTTGTTAATTTATTTTATTTTATTGGTAATAACCTTTAAAGCCCTACATGGCTTGAGTCCAACCTATCTATGGCATCGCCTCCTTCTGTATAATCCACCTCAGGTCCTCTGGGAGGAACCTTTTGCAACCTATAAAGACCAGGTTAACTGCAACCACCCAGAGGATCTTTTCTTCAACCACTCCCAGATTATAGAACAGCCTGTTCAAGGAGATCCATCACATCACCATCTTAGATAGCTTTAAAAACGCTGTCAACACAGATCTTTTCTGGCAGGCCTTTCCAACCCAGCCACCAACTGAACTGAACCTACCATCACACTGAGCACTCAGTAGCCCCAATTGTTCATCTCTGATTATTTTAATGTATTGTTTTTAATACCTAATGTATTTAATTGATGTTTAGGGGAGGGAGGGAATAATCAGGATATAGGGTAGTGTATGTTTTCTTTTTAATTGGAAGCCACCTCAATTGTTTTTTTGACAGAGAAGCAGGGTAAAAATTAAGCTTTTATTATTATTATTATTATTAAGCTTTTATTCTTCTATGGCTCCTACTATTTCTCCTAATTTGATTTCCATTAGGTGTCTTCCCCATTCTCAGCTCCCTTTCAATTGCACTCTTTCGAACTGCTGATCAGTTGGCTCGAAATCAACAGATGCTAAATCTCTGCATCTTCTTCGCTCATTGAAACCTGGCTTCCAGCTCACAAAAGTGTAACCTCTGCTGCTCTTTTGTTTGGTGGACTTTTCTTTTCTCCCACTAGTCGCCTGGAGGACCAAGGAAGAGGTGTCTGTGTCCTGCTATCCAACTCCTGTCAGTTTTATCTTCTCCTCAACCGAACTGTTTTTCTTCTTTTGAACTTCATGCTATTAAACTTTTCCTACCAGTTCAGCTTTGGGTTGCAGTTATCTATCGTCCACCGGGGTCACCTACTCAGTTTTTGTCAGATTTCGAGATCTGGCTGACTTTCTTTTTAGTAGCTGAAGTCCTCTCCTTGATTATAGGGGACTTCAATATCCAAATGGATGACATTAATAATCCTACGACTGTATGCCACAACACTGGCTCCCCATTCAATTCTCTATTAAAACCTTCTTCTCTGTTGGTTTTGCACTGATTTTCACCCACTGATTTTGCCTATTATTTTACTACTAAGATTGAGACAATCCATTCCAACCTTGGGATTGGGATTGAGTTGTAAGGGGGAAATAGAAATATAGATATAGATATAGATGGAAAATAAGGGGTTAATCTAGAAGATGCTAGAATAGACCAGAGCATGAGTGTAATTGTAACTGCTTTGGAAATGCAAGCTTATTAGTTAGAAATGTGTAGGGGAGTTGCTCTGCCAGCCAGAGGTTTGAAGCCGAGGCCTTCAGTGGGAGGAGGGGGGATTACGGGGAGATATAAATTTTAATGGGTTGTTTAGTGTTGTAAAAGGGGAACAATATATATATATATGGTTGTAGATCGAGACTATAGTTCTTGCTATATTGGTACACATAGATTCACATTGTTCATTATGGAAAATGTATAGGCTTAAACATGTTGGGTGGTGTTACATCAAGATCACAGGTGCCTGAGTAGAGATATTGGTGCCTGGGAATTAAATTGTTTTGGGAAGACTGTGGCAAGTTCCTGGACCAGAGGACTTTGGATTACATCATGAACTTGACCCGCGAGTGGGTCCAATCCTGGATCATATTGACTCTGGGGGGAGGGTGGTTGGTAAAAGCCTATAAAAGTATTGTATATGTAGTTCTTACTCAGTCTGGTCAATGGAAGTTTACTTCTTACCCATTTCCTTCTTTTCAATAAAGTAGTTACTTTTTTAGGAATGCTGCTTGAATTGATTGGAAGTTCTTATGCAGGTGAAGTCTGACAGTAGTTAATAATCTCCCTTTGAGGCACAGAGAGGGTCACTCTTTAAAAAACAGCACTGTAGAACCCTTCACTGGCAAATTTTCATATTCTACAGATTGACATAAGTCGGTTCAGAAGAATTGTCAACTTGTCCTCTTATTGTGGAATATTGCTGGCTGGCGCAGTAAGTGCACCAACCACTCATTTAATAACTTTATAAGAAAATTTGACATCATTTTCTTACAAGAAACTTGGGAATGTGGGAATTTAGAAGCAAATGGTTTTGAGACATACTCATTGAATGCAGAGCCCAGTTTGAGAGGTGGTCGAGCTATGGGTGGCCTTGGGATTTTGATTTCTACTAAGCTGCGTGTGTATGTTAACAGTATTAATTTACTGCAAAATGTTGCAATCACCATGGCTGTTAATCTAAGCCATATTTTACTGTTACTGGTCAATGTATACTTTCCCCCTCTTTGCCAAAGAAAATCAATCAAGGATAAGTGGCTCAAACTGCAGGACTTTATTGATAGTATAACTGTAATACACCCAGACGTATCTATAATAATGGCAGGTGATTTTAACACGAGACTTGGACCTAGTGACGAGGCAATTTATAATTATTTTGGAGAACATCCCCCTGAAACTGAAAATAACCATATGATACCGGTCAGGCAATCTAAGGACAAGATTTGCAATTTCTCTGGTTTGTGTGTACTGCAATTAACAAACTATTTGAATCTAGTGATATTAAATGGAAGTATTGAGGGAGATAAGCAAGGAGAGTTTACATTTGTATCAGGAAACAGAGTTTCAGTAATAAATTATTTCATGGTATCTCACAGAGTATTAAATGGGAACTCAAAATTTGAGGTGATAATTCGGACTGAATGTGACTACCTTCCCCTATTTGTCTCTTTAAACTTGAAAGCACAAAATATACGTGCTGAATTAGCACCAGGGCTATATATAAAAATGGCTCCTAACTTTTCCCATGTAAAATGGACTATTAAACTAGATGAAGCTGTAAGCAAGTTTCTTCATAAAGACAGTACATGTAAACTAAGAGACTCTCTTCTTTTAGGCAGTCCAACAGAACAGACTCTAAACTTCTATCAGAACTTAATATCACATATTCAAAATTGCCTGCTTGTAAAAAACACCAAAACACACAATTCCGAACATCCTAGGACCTACCTTTGGTTTGGTGAAGAGTGCAGAACCCTAAAAAGAATATAGTGGAAAAATATAAGCAATATAGAATCTCTGATATGACAACTTTACCAAAGGACTGGCTTGTGTTAAAAAGGCATTATAAAAAAAGAATCTGGCAGTGAGAACTAATTGGCAAAGATTAATTGCTGCCTCAAACATTCACGCTTCTGCTACATTCTGGAAGTTAGTGGCCAGGGGCTGGCAAAATAATATCTATCGACTAGACTCCCACATCCCAGTAAAAACTTGGGAAGCATACTTTACTACAATGTATGCCAGAATGAAAACAGGAGATACATTAACCCTCCAGAACCTTGAAGATCTTCTCACTTGGCATCCTGTTTCAACATCCGAAATAGCTAGTCTTATTGCACGCCTGAAACTTGGCAAAGCCCCTAGATATGATCAGATACCCCCAGAATTACTAAAATCAAATGTTGAATGGTGGTCACCAGTGCTAGCCGCCTTATTTACATATATAAACCAGACAGCTTCTATACCTCCTGACTGGGGCTTAGCAATTACAGTCCCAATCTTCAAAAAAGGGCGAAGATCTGACCCGGCCAATTACAGACCTTTAAGTCCATTAAGTATAATCAGTAAATTATATGTGAGCCACCTCCTAGAGAAATTATTGTGCTGGTTAGAAGAAAATAATATCCTGAGGGAAGAACAAGCAGGATTCAGGCAAGGGCGCTCATCTTTGGATCAGGGCCTTAAACTGCAACACCTAGTAGACAAATATTCATCTCCTGTGGGGGGGATACTTTATGCAGCCTTTATAGATTTTAAATCTGCTTTCGACACAATCCCAAGAGATACTCTGGCAAAAATTGGAAGCCACTAATATTGACCGACGTCTACTGACCCTCATACTGTCAGAATCCTTGTAGTATTCTTCCAGATATAGGTTTGTAGTGTAGTTGGGGATGATGGGTGTGTAGTTAGTTGCTAGCTAGGAGGGAGGAGTGCGTAACGGTGCCAGGAGGCCTTATCTGCTGACCTTGGAGCTGCTCTGCTCTAGGTCTGGTATGAAGCAGTTTCTGGTGGGAATTGTACAGATAAGGGGGAAATTGAAACTAATGGAAAATAACTGGAATGGGCTATTTTCGCGGGCTTATGTGAGAAGGTGGGAGGTGCAGCCCTTTCGGGGTTGGGATGTATAGAGTGCTGGGCGGGAACTGGTCAGTCTCAGCTAAGAAACTGAATGGTGTGGTATTGCTGATCCTGGAGCATCAATAAAGTTCTGTTTATTCAACTTAAAGCTGACTGGTTGATTGTCTGGGATTCTGGACCCCTGTTCTGACAGTTAGCTGAGACTCACCAACTCTTCTCTGAAGCAATGCAGGAGCAGGAGGCTTCAGAGGAGTCATCTACCACTCAAACAACGGAGACTGCGGAGGAGGCCAAGACCTCGGCGACGGGGGCAGGAGCGTTGCCAAAGGCCACGAGACCCCCAGTGCTACAGACTCCAGTGAGCGGAGGGCCCTGGTTTGGACACCCTGTTGCCCCAATGCGGACCCGAGAACGGAGGAGGGCCACCCGCTGGTCTGACTGGGACACGGGCTTCACTCAGCCCCTGAAAGTGCAGTCGGGCGAGGAAGCCGGCCTGGCTGAGCAAGTCGCACTCGTCCAGGCCGACGTGGATGAATTGCATGACCTGTTGAAGGAGGTGCTGGCTGAAGTCAAGGGACGTCCAGACGGGATGAGAGAAGGGCGAGAGGCGGATGCTGTTGCTGATGCCCCGGCGGGCTTGGCTCAGGAGGAGGCACCGCCACCGGACCAGCTGGTAGCCCGACTGGCACCAGACCGCCAGCTGGACCCACAGGCCCGTAAGTTGGGAGTTAAGTATGATGGGGACCCCCAGACCCTGCCCTATTTTTTGTCTCAAGTGGCTGACCACATGG
This sequence comes from Urosaurus nigricauda, assembly GCA_034509955.1. NCBI lineage: Eukaryota > Metazoa > Chordata > Lepidosauria > Squamata > Phrynosomatidae > Urosaurus > Urosaurus nigricauda. The sequence continues at coordinate 252,477,653 of JAOEGL010000004.1, read as the reverse complement.
AGGAATGGGGGCCCACCTTCCCCACGGAAACGGCCAAGGTGAAATGTGTGGCGCGGCATCTCAAAGGGGAGGCAGCCAACTGGCTGGTGCAGCTTTACGATTGCCAAGCGGCAGAATTGCGAAGTCTGGCTGACTTCATGAGAGCCCTGAGAGCCAGATTCGAGGACCCCTTCAGAGCAAGCACAGCTCTGGCTGGACTGAAGGCCCTAGATCAGGGGACCAGATCCGTCTCCGAGTACGCCATGGAGTTCCGGAGGCTAATTGCCCAAGTGCCCAACTGCACCGAGGGGATGAAGATCCAATACTTCAAAGAGGGCTTGCGCCCTGACATTGTAAAGGGGGCACTTAACATAGGCAACCCCCCCCACGGCCATGGAGTGGATTCGGCTGGCTGGAGAGGCCGAGGCAGTGCTTCAGGAGGTCCGAATGCTGACCCAGCGGAGGAATAAAGGGGCCAGAGGGAGAGAAAACCAACCCACCGGGGAAAAGAGCAAGGGAAAGTCTGGGCAGACGACGAGCGAGGAGAGAGAGTGACGCCGCCGGTTGGGGCTGTGCCTGGGTTGTGGGCGCAAAGGCCACCTGGTTGCGAGCTGCCCGGATCGTAACCCGGAGAAGAAAACATCCCCTTTCGCAACCCCTCCAGCGCAGGCTCCCAAGAAAGGGAAAGGGAAGGCAAAGGGAAAAAGCCAAGCCGATCGCGGGCTTCAAGCGGTGACGGAGGACGAGGAAGAGGTGTGGACCGACGATGACAGCACTGATGGCGAGGAACCGGCTTTAAACTCCCCGAGCCTGCCTTAAAAAGTGGCCAGAGGCAGGCTGGGAGTCGGGACGGCCGCAAACCCATGGTGAGTGGGGGCATCCCCCTCTATACTTTGACTGTGACTTTGGTGGTGGGACGGGGGCGGAGAGCCATGTCCCTAACAGCAGCAGTGGACTCTGGTTGCACTAGGTGCTTGATTAACCCAGAGATAGTAAAAACCCTGGGCATAAAAACCCAGAACTTGCGGGACCCCATCCCTTTCTCACAGATGGATGGCAGCTTGATGGGGGGGCAAGCCTCGAGTGAACGGACCACAAAAGTGTGGCTGGGAATAGCGGACCACTGGGAACAGATTCAGTTGGTGGTGGGACACACTTACCATTATCACCTTATGTTGGGGATAGATTGGTTGCATCACCACAACCCCCACACTAAGTGGAGGCAGAGACAATTGATTTTCGACGACCCAGTCTGTCAGAGCCACCAATTGGACTCAGCTATAAAGGTCCCCCCAGTGCAGCAGCCTGTGGTGATACCCCGGCCACAGTCGGGCGAGACCGCCACTCACTTGGAACCGGTAAATCGACAAAGGGAAGGGGGTGCACTGGAAATGGATGGCAGCATGGAGGAGGCAGTGGCCTCCTACCCGGACTGTTATAAGGATCTCAAGGAGGTGTTTGAATCTAAAGAAAGCGACATGCTGCCTCCGCACCGAGAGACTGACTGCGCCATAGAGATAGAGCCCGGGGCGCCCTTGCCTAAGCCCAAATTGTACCCCATGACCCCCCGGGAATTGTCCACTCTTAAGGAGTTCATTGAAAAGAACTTGGCCAGAGGATTCATTAGGCCATCCACCTCCACTTTTGCTGCCCCAGTGTTCTTTAGGGAAAAGAAAGATGGGACCTTGCGACTGGTCACCGATTATCGGAATCTAAATGGAATATGTAGTACCAATAAGTACCCTTTGCCCTTAATGAAGGACATGTTGGGCCGACTGGTCACGGGCAAGGTATTCACCAAACTGGACTTGAGGGACGCTTACTATAGGGTGCGAATTAAGGAGGGAGATGAACATAAGACTGCCTTCAATTGCCCTTTAGGGGCCTATGAATACCTAGTCCTCCCTTTTGGGCTATCGGGGGCTCCCAGGGTTTTCATGCGACTAATAAACGAAGTGCTACACGACCTGCTATTTGAGGGGGTGCTGGTGTATTTGGATGACGTCCTAATATATTCTCAGGACTTAGAGAGTCATGTGCCACTGGTACGGGAGGTGTTGAAAAGGCTGCTGGATAATCAGTTATATGTAAAACTGTCTAAATGTCACTTCCACACCGACAAGTTGGATTTCCTGGGGTATCGGGTGTCAGCTCAGGGAATTGAGATGGTCCCGCAGAAAGTGCACACGGTGCTGAGCTGGGCCCCTCCTAAGACTCGAAAACAAGTGCAAAAGTTTTTGGGCTTTGCCAACTTCTACAGACAGTTCATCCCGGACTTTGCTAGAATAGCACTGCCAATTACCGACCTATTGAAAACCAAGACCCAGGAGGGAGGGGGCGAGGGCAAGGGGGCTAAGGAAAAGAAACAACCCAAACCCTCTACCCCGATCCGCTGGACTGATAAGTGTCAACGAGCATTTGATCAGTTGAAGCAATTATTTAGTACCGAACCCATTTTACTACACCCTGACCCTGACAAGCCATTTGTCATCCAGGTGGACGCGAGTGACCAGGCTATAGGGGCAGTGCTGTTGCAGAAGGACAATGATGGACTGTTGAGGCCTTGCGCCTACTTGTCCCCCAAATTCCAAAAGGGGGAGTTGGAGTGGCCCACCTGGGAAAAGGAGGCCTTTGCGGTCAAACATGCTCTGGACAGTTGGAGACAGTTCTTAGAAGGGGCGCCTCACCCTTTTGAGGTTTGGACGGACCATCGTAATCTAGAGGCCCTGCAAACCCCCAGAAAGTTAACCCCCAAACAGAGGAGGTGGGCAAAGGACTTTTATAAGTACAAATTCAAACTGAAGTTCCTCCCAGGGAGACAAAACATTTTAGCTGATGCCTTATCCAGGCTCCCTCAACACATGGGAAAGGAGCAAGTCCCTCTGCAAACCATTTTCTCCCCCGAGCAATTGGGATTGTCTGTGGTGACTCGCAGCCAGGCTAAGCAGAAAACCGTCAAACCTTTGCCTCAATTAGACGGTCTGTTGCAAAGGATCAAAAGAGAGGCTGAGAAAGATGAGTGGCTTCGGGAGCACAAAGATCGGTTGAGTTTGAACTCACAAGGGTTGTGGACTAAGGGCTCACAAATCTATGTTCCTGCGTCAGTGAGGCCAGAAGTGTTAAAATTGTGCCATGATTCGAAGGCAGCAGGACATTAGGGATATCTAAAGACCTGGCACAAGGTTCGAAAGACTTACTGGTGGGAGGGGGTGAGAGCAGAGGTGGAAGACTATGTGAAAAGCTGTCCGGTGTGTGCTAGAGCCAAACCAGTCATAGGCAAGCCCAGGGGGCTTCTACAGCCGTTGCCCACCCCAGGCGGTCCATGGAAACACATTGCGATGGATTTCATTACAGATTTGCCTGAGAGCAAGGGGAGAAACACCATTTGGGTGGTGGTAGACCTTTTTTCTAAGCAAGCGCATTATATAGCCTGCAAGGGGATGCCTAGTGCTACTAAGCTGGCTGACTTGTTCATAGCGCACATTTATAAGCATCATGGTTTGCCGGACAAGATTGTGAGTGATAGGGGGAGTACCTTCACTTCTAAATTCTGGAGGGTGTTACAGAAGAAATTGGGGGTAGAGGTGGCCCTGAGCACCGCCTATCACCCTGAGTCGGACGGTCAATGTGAAAAGACGAACTTGGCTCTTGAAAGGTACCTCCGATGTTACACTAACTATTTGCAAGATGACTGGTGTGATTTGTTGCCCCATGCCGAAGTGGCGTTCAACAGTTCAGTGCATCGGAGCACTGGTAGATCGCCCTTTGAAATTGTCTATGGCTATGAGCTCAGAACTCTTCCGGCCTTGCCTGCCGAACCCTCGGACCCAGTAACTGTGACTCAATGGGTGGATAAGGTCAAGGGAGCTTGGTCACAGGTTACCAAGGCTCTAGAGGAGGCTAAGAAGGACTATAAAAAGCATGCTGACCGTAAGAGGTCTGTGGGATGGGACGTCAAACCTGGGGATCGGGTGTTCCTGTCCACAAAAAACCTAAAGTCCAGGCACCCGTCAAAGAAACTGGGGTCCAAGTACATAGGGCCTTTCCTGGTAAAAAGACTGGTCAACAAGGTGACAGCTGAATTGGATTTGCCCAAATCATATAGACATTTGCATCCTGTGTTTCATTTTAGCTTGCTGAAACCGGACCGGAGCACAGGTCGATGGAAACAAGACACGGAACCGCCCCTTCCCATGATGATTGAGGGGGAGCAGCATTTTGAAGTTGCCAAGATTTTGGACTCTAGAATCCACAGGAATAAGTTGCAGTACCTGATTCGCTGGAAGCACTTTTCAGCGGATCATGATGAGTGGGTGTCTGCTGAGCATGTCAAGGCCCCTGATTTGGTGGCTAAGTTTCATCGGGCTAATCCTAACAAGCCTCGGCTATAATCTGTATTTTGTTGTTTTTCATTTACTCATTTGCTTCTTTTTGGTGGGAGGGGGGTCTTCTTTTAGGGGGGCTGACTGTCAGAATCCTTGTAGTATTCTTCCAGATATAGGTTTGTAGTGTAGTTGGGGATGATGGGTGTGTAGTTAGTTGCTAGCTAGGAGGGAGGAGTGCGTAACGGTGCCAGGAGGCCTTATCTGCTGACCTTGGAGCTGCTCTGCTCTAGGTCTGGTATGAAGCAGTTTCTGGTGGGAATTGTACAGATAAGGGGGAAATTGAAACTAATGGAAAATAACTGGAATGGGCTATTTTCGCGGGCTTATGTGAGAAGGTGGGAGGTGCAGCCCTTCCGGGGTTGGGATGTATAGAGTGCTGGGCGGGAACTGGTCAGTCTCAGCTAAGAAGCTGAATGGTGTGGTATTGCTGATCCTGGAGCATCAATAAAGTTCTGTTTATTCAACTTAAAGCTGACTGGTTGATTGTCTGGGATTCTGGACCCCTGTTCTGACACATACGAAGTCTCTATGACCAAACCTCTTTGAGAGTAAGATGTGATCAAGAAGGGCATTTGACAGATGTAATACCTACATATAAAGGGGTAAAACAGGGTTGTGTATTGACCCCTACTTTGTTTAATATTTACATTGACTCACTAGTTAAAGCATTGTATGGTGAAAACTTCCATCCACCAAAGTTGACAGGGAGTTCTATATCTACACTTCTATATGCTGATGATGCTATTCTCCTGTCCTTGACCTGTGTAAGAATGCAGAACACTAGTAACAATTAATAATTAACTATGAGAAATCAAAAGTTCTAATTTTTACCCCCCCCCCCAAAATGTAAGCACTGATGGCAAGTGAATGACCATCAAATTGAACAAGTTAAATCCTACAAATATTGGGGGGTAATTTTTTACTGTACAGGTTCTTGGAGAGCCCAGATCTCTTACGCAACTGCAAATATACAACGCAGTTCTAAGTCACTTATTTCTTTTCTTTTTTTTAATAGTAAAGGGGGACAACATGTTCCCTCAATTATACAGGTGTTCAAAGCAAAGATCCTCCCCCAAATGTTATATGGTGCACAAATATGTGCGTTCAAAAATATTGCAGCCATGGAAACCGTTCAAACAAAATTCTTGAGAACTGTCCTCAGCCTCCCAAACTGTGTACCAGATGTCTTACTCAGGTTGGAAACGGGTTTAATTTCTATCGAAGCACAAATATGGATATACAAGTTGGACTTTTGGTTAAAGATGTTATTTACTCCCAAAGGTTTAGTCCCCTTGACTCTCACGGATACTTTTCAGTCAAGATGGAAAAAATTGGTTGAGGGAAAAGTACAATCCCTGGGATTCTCACAATCTGTTATACTAGCCATGGAGTATGCAAAAGTGAAAGAGAACATTTGTCAGTGCATAAAGGACATTCAATTACAAAATCATATATGTACAGATTCCTTATATTCAGCTTTCAAAGATAATGGGAGAGGCTTTGTCCTTGCCGCATATTTGGATAATTTAACAAATCCAAAATACAGGAAAGCCTTAACTCTGGCCAAATTCAATGTACTCCCATCGGCTCTACTTACAGGTAGATATAACAACAAACCCGTCTGCAAATGTCTATGTCCTTGTGGGTCTGGGGAGGTAAAAACTGTGGGGCATGTCTTATTGTACATTTTATCAGGATCTGCAGCGCTATTTTATAGCACCAATTTTACAAAAACTACCAGGTAAACCTGATATTTTATATTGATTATCTTCTGGTTGACCAGAAGCCAGGGATTACAGCCAAGGTGGCAAGTTTTTGTGTTGCAGCAATGGCTTGCCAACGCAAAATGGTGTCTTAACTTATTTAGTACTGTAATTCTCGATTTTGTGCCGTATAATACTGTACAATTTCTTTTCTTTTTTTCTTTTTTTTGTATTGTAATATTGTTTTATTTTATATTTTATATTGTACTTTTTTATGCTGTTATGCTGGTCACTGACCGTAATGAATTTCATTCAGTCAGGTAAATGTGACGTTCAGGAGTGCTTGTTATCAGCTTCAGACGATACGCCAGCTGCATCCTTTTCTGGAGTTGGGGGACCTTGAAAGTGTGGTACATGTACTCATAATCTTATGACTCAATTTCTTCAATGCAGTCTACATGGGACTACCCTTGTGCTTACTTCGGAAACTTCAGTTACTCCAGAACATGGCAGCGAGGTTGGTTACTGGTAAAACCAGTTTTATCAGTAATTAAGTATTGTGTGATTGTTCTCTGACTGTTATTTGATATTTGATCTGATATTTGATATTCGCTGTTTTTAATTTGTTGCCTGTTTATTTTATCTAATGCTATCTTGTATTATTATTTATTGTTTTATATATTTTTTGTTATTATCCTGCAGAATGTACGCCATTGGCAGGTTTAATTTTTATCGATTTTATTAATTGCATGTACAGTGCTGTGTAAATCTACAGAACTATATAAATAACATATAATAATAATTATTATTAATAATAATAATAATAATAATAAAAATCTACAGAACTATATAAACAACATAATAATAATAACCAGAAGCAATCATATAACACCTATCTTAAAATCACTCCACTGGCTGCCCATTGGTTTCTGGGCACTTTAAAAGGTGTTGGTCATGAGCGTTAAAGCCCTAAATGGCTTGCCTCCAACCTATCTTCAGGACCACCTCCTTCCATATAATCCATCCCGTGCACACAGGTTCTCTGGGAGGAAATTGTTGCAGCCTAAAAAAACTAGGCTGACTGATACCTTCCAGAGGACCTTTTCGTCAACCACTCCCAGATTATGGAACGGCCTTGCCAGAGGAGATCTGTCACATTATCAGTCTGGACAGCTTCAAAAAGGCTGTCAAAATGGATCTCTTTTGGCATGCCTTTCCTGAATAGGATACCTGGCCACCAATCTGAATTTACCACCCCTCTGAACTCACTATGGCTGTTCGCTTGATTCGGAATTTTAATGTATGATTTTAAATTATAATTGTTTAATTGATATTCTAGGGGATGGTAGGATATTGGGACATGGGATTATATGTAGTTTTAACTTGAAAGCTGCCTCAATTGTTATTGACAGAGAGGTGGGATATAAATAAAGTTTTATTATTATTATTAGTCCTTTAATTCTTCTAAACCGACGACCTGCCTGCTCGATCAACTTCCTTCTCATCTTTTGATTTCTGTTGCCCCCTCTATTTTACCTTCTCTTCTTTATACTATCAATCTTTCTTTGGCTGATACACCAGCTGCACCCCTTCCTAGAGCCTGGGGACCTAAAAACTGTGCTTCACGCACTGGTAATGTTCCGACTTGATTTCTGCAAAGGCCTACCCTTGTGCCTAACTCAGAAACTTCAATTAGTTCAAAATATGGCAGCCATATATAATTATGAAAAGCTATTGCTACTAGGAGATTGGAACAGTGTTATAAATCATACAGATAGACAGATACAGATAGACAAACACAATCAATAAGAAAACTATGAGAAATTACTAAATATGGCATTTGAAATAATACAAGACTTTACCTTCTTTTCAGTCAAGAATAGACATGGCCCTTGTTAGGCTTTGAGGCCTGAGTATGAAATGTACAGATGTCCACAAAAGGTAAAACAGGAATTATGGCTAGAATTGTCTGCAGCTGAAGGCTGGAAGCAGACAGTGCTCAAGGTCAGTATGTGCTTGCTTGCACGTAGGCCTAATGTAAACAACAAGGGTCTTCCTGACTGAGGGAACAACAATGCAGGTAACACGAGGAAGAAGAATCATCAAAAGAGGCTGGGTCTGTGACCTCGTGGCACAAGTCTATAAATAGCCTGCACACCTCTGTGAGGGTAGTTGGGTAATTGTGTTCTAGAGTGGATGGTTAGAGAGTTTTGTCGGACGAGCGTGTATATATTTGTAAATACAGCAACTTAAGAATAAAACCTATGAGGAGAGAGTTTTGGCTCCAGTCTGTTTTCATCAACAACTGGGAGGAGGATTCCTGATAAAGCCGAAGCTCCAGGGTCGCCAACAATTCCGAAGGCATCAAAGATTGCTTGAACTGTGCACTTCTGCTTGTTTACATCAACAGCCCTTATATCCAAGATATTATGTAAAGAAATAATAAAAACAGAAATTTTAGCTTGGGTTTTGACAGATCATAGTCCTATTTCTTTAACAATATTTCTTTAACAAGAACTTAGAGGAAAAAGGGCACATACTTGGCACTTAAAAGAATATTTATTATCCGATGAAACAATAGTTAATAAAATAAAACAAGAATTAAAACTCTTTTTGACCTAAATGCAAATAAAGAGACTGCAATGCATATGGTGTGGGAAGCCAGTAAGGCAGTTATTAGAGGACACCTAATTCAACAAGGTAGTAGAAAAAGTAAAGCAAACAAGGAAAAAGAGAAAGTCTTACTTCAAAAACTAAAATTGAAAGAGCAAGAAAAGTTAGAAAACATAAGGAACCCAAATTATAAGAAAATAGTTCAAGAAATACAAATAATAAAAAATCAACTGAATGATAAATTAATACAATGAACAAAATGAACAATGATAATGAACAAAATAATGTATGTAAAACATTATCATTTTGAAAATGCCAACAAAGTGGGGAAATGGTTGGCATCAAAACTTAAGAGAAGGAAACAATAACAAAAATTAAACACAAGGATAGAGAATATATGTTACAAAAGGACTTAAAGCAAATAGTGACAGAATATTATCAGAAACTAGCCCAACAGCAGCAGGGGAGGAGCCAGAGCTGCAGAGCCTTCAAAGACAGCCTCAGCAACATCTGCCCCACAAATATCTAAAAAATTAGAGCTATTTAGAGAATATCTAAAAAAAGAAAAAATCCCACAAATTTCGCAACAACTTAAAGAAGAACTAAATGCCAAAATAACACAGGAGGAAAGAGATACAGCAATAAATAATCTCAAAGAAAACAAAACCCAGGGCCAGATGGGCTAACTGTGAAGTACTATAAAACGTTTAAGTAGTTATTGGCACCGTTATATGAAACAATTCAGGAAATAGACCAGGGAAAATATCTTGCATCTTGGGGAAAATCATTGACTACACTAATTTTAAAAGAAGGTACGGAACCAGATCTAATAAACAATGATCACCCCATTGCATTGTTGAATCATGATTATAAAATTTATGCTTCAATACTAGCAGAACGATTTTAAAAATACTTGTGGTATGGATAGCCAAGGACCAAGCTGGCTTCCTGCCAGGTGGACACCTGAAGAATAACATCAGAATAGTAATGGGCATATTAGACTTCTGTGGGGGGGGGGGGACAAAATTGAGAATGGCCTTTCTCGATTCAGAGAAGGCTTTTGACAAAGTTAAATGGATTTTATAAGAGCAGTATTGGAAGAAAGTGGGTTTGATGGAAAATTTCTTAATTGGATATAAATGATTTATACCAACAAAAGTTTACAAATAATCGTCAAGGGGGAAAGAACGAGAACTTGTATTATTAATAAAGGAACATACCAAGGATGTCTCCTATTCCCCCCTGTTATTTATATTGTTGATGGAAATATTAACTATTAAAATAAGAAATGACAAGTCGGTGCAAGAAATAAAGATTAATAAACAGACCTATAAACTCTGTGCTTTCGCAGATGATCTAGTAGTCTTTCTGGAAAACCCAATACATAATAATAATAAAAAATAACATCTCTAGGCTCAAGGAACTATTAGAGCAATTCAGTCCATTGGCAGGATGTAAAGTAAACAAAAATAAAAGTGGGATCTTAACCCAAAGTCTCTCAGTGCAAGAAAAAAAGGAATTTTTAAAAAGACAGAAATAAAAATAATCAGCAAGACTAAATATTTAGGCATAGTAATCATGAAGAAGAACTCAGATCTGTTTGAGAATAATTACAATACCATGTTTGGGGGGGGGGAGAGATCTGAAAGATCTGAGGAAATGGAACAAACAGCACTTATTACTAGTTGAATGTACAGCCTGGTCATGGGCCTTAAAGTATTGGCTTAAACTTTTCTATGGTGTTCCTGAGTCAGGATATTTGTACCTTGTAATGAAAAACAATTATACCAACCTTTGGTCTAAAAATATCAAGGAAAAAATGCAGAGATTGGGCTTTTCAAACAACTTCCTCATACATGGGAGATATAGTAGTTGAAATGCAAAGCTGTATGTATGAGAACCAAAGTTCTGTAAATTTCCAGTCTGAGATGATACAGTGTGGCGAGGAACGTACACACAACAACAGGTGCACACATAGTCAAAACACATAAAGGAAAACAACACAAAACTCCTGGAAAGAAGGTCGAGAAATGTAAACAACGACATCACTAGAAAATGTCACATGGAAAGTAGAGTCATAAAAAAAGGTTGGACTTAGTATGGGAAAATGTAAAATTAACCAATGAAAATGTTTGTATACACCCAGTGCACACCCAGTGGGTGGCAACTAATAACAGCAATATTTCTGTATTGTTCCGGTAAGCCATTCTGAATCTGAACCTGAATATGCATCATTGAATGTAACTTGAGATGTGATCCTGAACTGAGCTATGCAGAACTGGACTTTTCTTAGGATCTAAAAATGTAAGCCAACAGAGAGAACAGCCAACCTGGCTGAAACTAAGTTTCTTGTGCAGGAGGAAGATGTAGATGTATATAGTTTATTTAGGATAGCAAGTTAGTGCATAGCAAATGTGTTGCAAAGATGTTTGTTATTTTTTGTTTAGTTGAATTCTTCAAGTAGCAAATAAAGGTAGTTTTAGAATACAGCTCGTGTGGTTTTTGACTGCTGGAAGCAAGAAGGGCTAAGCAGTGACTACAGTTCCAGATGTTCCAGAGCTGGCGTTTCATTTCTGGAAAGAGAGTGCTGAAAGTTTTTGTCAGGATCTTCAGCAGCTTCTCTACAACTCTGCTACATGTTTTGCAACACATCATACTACTGATCAACACTGGTCAGCACAGCATTACCAAGGTGGTGAGGAGTTAAGCCTGGGTAAAGTGCAACACCTTCCATCATCCCTGACATTAAAGTATTGGCTTAAACTTTTCTATGCTGTTCCTGAGTCAGGATATTTGTACCTTGTAATGAAAAACAATTATACCAACCTTTGGTCTAAAAATATCAAGGAAAAATTGCAGAGATTGGGCTTTTCAAACAACTTCCTCATTACATATGATTTGCCCAGGGCACAGCAGATTCTGGTACACCGCATAAAAGATATTGATATACAGTATTCTTTATCCTCTTCCCGCACAACCTGTTCTCCATCAGTCTAGGGTTGCAGTTCAGTCTTGAGAGGTGGGCACATTACTTACAAAATTTGACCATCCCTAAATACCAAGCTATGTTCACTAAAGCACTATTTAATGTTATTCCCTCTTCCTTGCTAGAGGGCTGCTTTAAGGAAACCTCTTATAATGAACGTGTCTGCCCTTGCGGTGAAGGAGTCTCTAGATCATGACCTATTTTCCTGTATTTTTTATAAGGATGAGAGACTAAGATTAATTTCACCCCTCCTGCTTAAGTTTCCAGGTAGACCAATTAATTGGTATCTGGTGTACTTGTTAAATGACTCTGAGAAAAGTAAAACAGAAGCAGTGGCAAAGTTTTTCCTCTCTGCTGCTAAAACTCGTAAGATTATGACCCATACATAACAAGCAGCCTTGTCTTTTGTTCCTTAAATACCCACCTTGTCCCAGTGTCATATGTCCTAGTATCACCTATTGTGGCCCTTACGGCCACAGTGGACTCTGGGTGCACAAGGTGTTTAATCAATCTCGAGGTGGTAAAGAGTCTGGGCATAAAAACCTAAGGCTTACAGGACCCCATCCCCTTCTCCCAAATGGATGGCAGCCTGATGGGAGGGCAAGCCTCCGAGGAACAAACCACTACGGTGTGGCTGGGAATAGCAGACCATTGGGAATGGATCCAGTTGGTGGTGGGGCACACTTATCATTACCACCTCATGTTGGGGATAGACTGGTTACACCACCATAATCCCCACATGAAATGGAGGCAGAGACAGCTGGTGTTCGATGATCCAATCTGTCACGAGCACCATTTGGATCCCACTATAAAGGTTCCTCAAGTGCAAAAGCCTGTGGTGATACCCCGACCACAGTCAGTAGAGGCAGCCACTCATCTGGAGCCAGTGACCGGGGGGGGGGGGGCTACGGCCTCCCATGACTGGGGGGGGGGGGAAACGGTGGAGACGGGAGGCAGCATCCCGGAGTCCGGAGTCACCTATCCTGAGTGTTATGAGGACCTCAAAGAGGTGTTTGAATCTAAAGGAAGCAAGATGCTGCCTCCACATCGAGAGACAGACTGTGCTATAGAAATAGAGCCAGGGGCACCTCTGCCTAAATCTAAACTATATTCAATGACCCCCCGGGAATTGACCACCCTCAAGGAGTTTGTAGAAAAAAACCTGGCAAGGGGGTTTATTAGGCCATCCACCTCCACTTTTGCGGCACCTGTATTCTTCAGAGAGAAGAAAGATGGGACCCTACGTTTGGTCACCGATTATCAAAATTTGAATGGGATTTGTAGCACCAACAAGTACCCCTTGCCCTTAATGAAAGACATGTTGGGCCGTTTGGTCACGGGCAAGGTGTTCACTAAATTGGATTTGAGAGACCTTTATTATCGAGTGCGAATTAGGGAGGGGGATGAATATAAGACGGCTTTCAATTGCCCCTTGGGGCCTTTGAATATCTAGTGCTCCCCTTTGGTTTATCGGGGGGCCCCGGTGTTTTCATGAGGCTTGTTAACGAAGTCCTACACGATCTGTTGTTTGAGGAGATGCTGGTGTACTTGGACGATGTTCTAATATACTCCCAAGACTTGAAGAGCCATGTGCTGCTGGTACGGGAAGTGCTGAAGTGTTTGCTGGACAACCAGCTGTATGTGAAGTTGTCTAAATGTCACTTCCACACTGACAAGCTGGACTTTTTGGGGTACCGTGTGTCGGCCCAGGGAATTGAAGTGGATCCCCAAAAAGTCCAAACTGTGTTGGATTGGGCCCCTCTCAGGAACAGAAAACAAGTGCAACAGTTTTTAGGCTTTGCCAATTTTTATCAGCAGTTCATCCCGGAGTTTGCTAAAATAGCCTTGCCAATCACTGATCTGCTCAAGACAAAAACCCAGGAAGGGGGAGGCCGGGGCACGAGGGCTAAGGAAAAGAAACAACCCAAACCCTGAACCCCGATTCAATGGACTGATAAGTGCCAAAGGGCCTTTGACCAGCTGAAGCAACTATTCAGCTCGGAATCCATTTTGTTACATCCAGATCCCAACAAACCTTTTGTAATCCAGGTGCACGACAGTGACCAGGCAATGGGAGCAGTGTTATTGCAAAAGGACAATAATGAAATGTTGAGGACATGTGCCTATTTGTCCCGCAAGTTCCAAAAGGGGGAATTAGGGTGGCCCACCTGGGAAAAGGATTCTTTTGCTATTAAGCATGCCCTGGGCAGTTGGAGACAGTTCTTGGAAGGGGTGCCCCACCCTTTTGAAGTTCAGATGGACCACCATAATTTAGAGGCCCTGCAAACCCCCAGAAAGCTAACCCCCAAACAGCAGAGGTGGGCAAAGGACTTTTACAAATACAAATGTAAATTAAAGTTCTTCCCAGGGCGACAGAACATTTTGACTGATGCCTTGTCTAGACTCCCTCAGCACATGGGAAAGGAGCAAGTTCCACTACAGACCATTTTTTCTCCTGAACAACTGGGACTGTCTGTGGTGACCCGTAGCGAAGCTAAGCAAGAACCTGTCAAAACTTTGCCTCAGTTAGACAGTCTGTTGCAAAAGGTCAAACTGGAGGCTGATAAGGATGAATGGCTACAAAAGCACAAAGATCGATTAACTTTAAACGCACAAGGCTTGTGGGCTAAGGACTCCAAGATCTATGTTCCTGCGGCGATGCGGCCGGAGATATTAAAAGTGTGTCATGACTCAAGGGCTGCCAGGCATTGGGGATATCTAAAAACCTGGCACAAAGTTCGAAAGACAAACTGGTGGGAGGGGGTGCGGGCTGAGGTGGAGGACTATGTAAAGAGTTGTCCGGTTTGTGCAAGAGCCAAACCAGTCATGGGAAACCCACGTGGTCTTTTGCAGCCTCTATCTATTCCAGATAGACCATGGAAACACATTGCCATGGATTTTATTACTGACTTGCCCGACAGCAAGGGGAGAAACACCATTTGGATGGTGGTGGTTTTGTTTTCTAAGCAAGCCCATTACGTAGCTTGCAAAGGGATGCCTAGTGCTACTAAGCTAGCTGACTTGTTCATTATGCACATATATAAATATCATGGGTTGCCGGACAGAATTGTAAGTGACCGGGGAAGCACCTTCACATCCAAATTTTGGAGGGTTTTACAGAGAAAATTGGGAGTGGAACTGGCACTGAGCATGTCCCATCATCCACAGACAGATGGCCAGTGTGAAAAGACCAACATGGCCTTAGAATGATACCTTCGATGCTATACCAACTATTTGCAGGACGATTGGTATGATTTGTAGCCGCATGCTGAGGTGGCTTTCAACAGTGCCATCCATCGGAGCACTGGTCGTTCGCCCTTTGAAATCACCTACGGTTTTGAGCCTAAGACCCTCCCGGCCTTGCCTACTGAACCATCCGACCAAGTAACTGTGACCCAATGGGTGTCCTGAGCGGGCTTACGCTTCCCGTAAAGGATACTGTACGCAGTTTGGGGGTGCTCCTTGATTCATCGCTCCATCTTATTTCGCAGGTGGATGCAACAGTCAGGAGCACCTGTTTTCAGCTTTGGCTGTTATGCCAGCTGCGCCCCTACTTGGACCGGAGGGACCTTGAAACTGTAGTACATGCTCTGGTAACCTCTCGGTTGGATTTTTGCAATGCGCTCTACATGGGGCAGCCTCTGTATCATGCTCGGAAGCTACAATTAGTGCAGAACATGGCAGCACGGCTTGTCTCTGGAGCTTCCAGGGCCTGCCATATAACACTTGTATTAAAAGATCTCCATTGGCTGCCTATATGCTTCCGGGCTCAGTACAAAGTGCTGGTTATTACCTATAAAGCCCTAAATGGCTTGGGCCCAGAGTACCTGAAGGACCGTCTCTCCTCACATAATCCACCCCGTACACTCAGATCCACTGGGCAACAACTACTAAGAGTTCCAGAGGCCAGATTATCAACCACCATGAAGAGGGCGTTTTCTATCGCGGTCCCGAGCCTCTGGAACCCGTTGCCCATGGAGCTCCCCCTGGCTGCCTCTCTTACCCAGTTCAAAAAGGGGTTAAAAACATACTTATTCGGGCAGGTCTACCCCTGATTTTCTCCCCCGTTGCTATTTTTTCCTCATCATGACCCTGCTTGGAACACTGCTACTCCTTGGGCCGAAATTGTTATTCTGTTGACCGAATTGTTTTTTAACTTGTGTATTTCCTTTTAACTTGTGTATATGTGCACCGCTCTGATCTTTGGAAGGGCGGTATATAAATAAATTTTATTATTATTATTATTATTATTATTATTAAATTAAGGGGGCCTGGCCACAGATCGTCAAAGCCTTGGAAGAGGCAAAAAAGGATTATAAAAAGTTTGCTGACAAAAAGAGATCTCTAGGGTGGAATTTAAAACCTGGGGATCAACTGCAGTACCTAGTCCGTTGGAAACACTTTTCTGCGGACCATGATGAGTGGGTGTATGCGAAACATGTTAAGGCTCCTGATTTGGTTGCTAAATTTCATCGAGCTTATCCTAACAAACCATCTGTATTGCCTGTTTGAATAGATTACTTGTTTTCTCCTTTCTTGCGGGGAGGTTTCTTCTTTTAGGGGGGCAGACTGTTAGAATCCATATAGTCTTCTACCAGATATATGTTTAAGGGTGCTTGTGGGGATAATGGATGTTAGAGTTTGCTACAGCTAGAGTATGCTTAGATAGGTTTTTGGAGTGTAGCTAGGCCAGGTGGCCGTTATCAGTTGACCTTGTAACTGCTCGGCTCAGAGGCTTGGAATGTAACAGGGTTTGGTGGGATGAGAGCTGGTAGGAGGGAGTGATGGGGAAACAGAAACTGGTGAGAAAGAGGTGGGATGTAACAGTTCGCAGGCTTTTGGCAGTGGGGGGAGTAGGACTGCTGGGGTTGTTTGAGGTTTGTGGGGGGGAACTGGTCTGTCTCAGCTAAGAAGCTGAATAGGGTGGTATTGTTGATCCTGGAGCATCAATAAAGTTCTGTTTATTCTGCCTGAAGACGACTGATTGTTTGTCTAGGAATCTGGACCCCTGTTCTGACAGAAAAGGACATATCAAAAATTTTATGGCAAGGGAAAAGACTCCAAATTAAAAGTAAAACAACGCAAGATCGTAAACAAAAAGAAGTTTTAGGCCTGCCCAACTTAGAAATCTATTTTAATGCCTGTGCATTAGTGTGGGTGAAAGAGTGGATTTTACTTGAGGATACAAAAATCCTTGATCTAGAAAGTTACAACCTATCTAAGGGATGGCATGTATACCTCTGTTATGAAGGATTTAAAGAGAAAAAAGAATTTAACAAATATTTTATTTGAAAGCCCCTATTCAGAGTTTGGCATATATATAGGAAACATTTCTATAACTAACTTTCAAAATGGCTTTCCTCTCTGGAGGCCCTACATAAAAAGGAAAATCTGATGAGAGGGAATTGGCTCAAATATGAGGACCTTTTAGTTTTGTTTTGTTTTAAAAAGATGGATATGAAATAAAATCGAGAGAGAAACTACAAAGAGAAGAAGTAGAAATTCACTGGTTTGGTCAACATCACATTAGAGAATATTTCAGACAAGATATGGAAAATTACAAATTAGAGAGTGAACCTAAGGCAATAACAACAACAACAACAACAATAATAATAATAATAATAATAATAGTTTTTATTTCTTTACCGGCCCATCTGTCGAAACAATTGGCATGGGGTACAACAAAATTAAAAACGATTGCAGTTAAAATAATTCAACAGTCCCATACCCAGCCTCCTGCACCTTAAAACAGAATTAAACTAGCAATTGGATAAGATATTGAAGGAAACATATACAATATCTAAGATATACAAAATACTGACAGATATAGAGATGAAAGAAGAAACTATAAAGACTAACATGATTAAATGGATGCAGAATATAGGAAGAGTAATTGCATTATCACATTGGGAGAATCATGGCAAATTACCCATATATTTTTGAGATGTAACAATTTAAAATAAAATTACTTTAAAATAAATTTTAGATGGTATTTAACACCTTCTAAATTAGCAAAATTCAAGAGGACAAGTGAGAAAAACTGTTGGAAATTCAGGGAAAAAATGGGAACACTGTACCACATGTGGTGGAAGTGTAGTGTAGCAAAACATTTTTGGAGAAACATACTCAAAATAATGGAAAAAGCATGCAAAACAAATTGTCCTTATTACCAGAATTATTTATTTTAAATATAATCGAGACAGTGAATGAGAACTTAAATCAAGAGGGGGAAAAAGCACATTGATTTATATGGTAACAGAAGCCTGCTGGAAAGTTAAAGTTCATGAATTAGCAATAATGGGCATGCTTTCCATGATTGTAAAAGGGAAAATGATACAGCAACATAAGGAAAAATGGGGGGAAATAGCTGAGTTATGATCTCAGAGTTAGGGCCTTAAAGGAAAAAAAAGGAGGAGTGAAATAATATTTTATTTTGAGGATAAGCTTTTAAAATAGAATATTTGCAGTTATATAATATTGATTGATTTGGAAAAAACATTAATAATGTCTTAGATGAAATCTGCACTGGATAAGAGAAAATATATACATATATGTAAACCATATTAGGAGTGATAAAGGGAAATCAAATGTTAAGGAAATATCCCATTTCTATGTGTTGACCTACTTTTGACTTTTATTCAGACATAATTTTGTATACTATACTGATATAACCTTTGTATATTATATTGATATAATCTTGTACAATTCTGTATATTGCATTGACTTTTATTGAAATAGAGGGGGAAATATTATCAAAAACTATTCACATCAGAAAAAGCAACTCAATAAAAAAGGGTGGAAATGAAAGAAATTGTCATCTAGGAAAAATATCTGAGAAAGATCTAGAAATGCTAAATGCACCAATAACATTAGCAGAAGTTGACAAGGCTATACGGAACATGAAAGATAACAATGCCCCAGGTCCCGATGGGCTAACAACAAAGTATTATAAAACTTTCAAGGAGGAATTATTAGTAATGCTGCATAACACAATTAAAGAAATAGATTTGGGCAAATATCCAGAAACTTGGGTCAGTCCCTAACAACTTTAATTTTGAAAGAAGGTAAAGACCTGGACTTTTATGAATAATTATTGCCCAATAATACTACTCAATCTAGATTATAAGGTGTATGCATCCATTCTGGCCTAACGACTAAAAACTTTCTTATCCTCATAGATGAATGAGGATCAATCAGGATTCCTCCTTGGAAGATATTTAAAAGATAATATGACAACGGTGGTAAATATATTGGAATTTTATGAATTACATAAAGACAGAAAATTAGGTGCTGTTATTTTTAGATCTAGAGAAAGCATTTGATAATGTTGATTGGGAATGTATGGAAATATTGTTAGAGGAATGTGGAATCAGAGGCAGATTTTTGAAAGGCATTCGTAACATCTATAAACTACAAAATACTCAGATTATAATAAATGGGGAAAAGACAACAAATTGTAGGATAACGAAGCAAACATGTCAAGGCTGCCCTCTATCCCCGTTACTCTTTGTGATGATAATATAAATCTTGTGCAAGAAAATAAGAAATGAGAAAGCAATACGAGCACCAGAAATAAATAAACACCAAAATAATCTATGGGCATTCACAGATGATGAAGACATCTTCCTAGAGAAGAGGAGAGGAGCTTCTGTGAGTCACAAGTGGGAGGAGCTAGGAGACTACCTATAGAGAACTGCTCAGAGAGCCAATGGCAGACCAGTTGGAGTGAGAGAGGAGAAGGAAGAGCAGCTCTTTGGCAGCCATTTTAAGTGGTAAGTGTGTGGATTTTTAAAATCTCTTGGAGGAGTGTGTCTGTTGCAGAGGAGGAGGAGCTTCTGTGAGTCACAAGTGGGAGGAGCTAGGAGACTAGATATAGAGAACTGCTCCAAGAGCCGCGCGCCTAATGGCATGCAAATTCCCCCCCTCCAAACAGGGTAAAGCACAACATAAGGAGCAGAGGAGCTGTAAACTTTGTTTTAGAGGTTCTCCTTTAGATCTCCCCCCTTTTTAAAAGTGCTTTTGAGGGGTTCCCCTCAGAGGAAGTGAATACAAGTTAGAAACCAGGACATCTGTATAAAGTAACATTCCCAGTAGTTTGAGATAACTGACAGAGATTTGTGAAATAGGCCAGGACATCAGGGGCCTTTGACATTGGTGTTTACCGGGGGATATTCTTCGAGGAGAAAGCCCAGAGTCCTCTTTTAGTGATTCCTTAATACTTCTCGGTATGGGCACTGAGGGAGCGGCTGCAGTCACCTGCAACAGTTGTGGGATGTTTGTCTTCTTGCCTACAGATGTGGGGAACTTCACATGCCCCAAGTGCAAGTTGGTAGCCCTCTTGGAGGAGAAAGTACAGCAGCTGGAATCCAGGGTAGCGACACTTCAGCATGTCAGGGAGCAAGAGGTTTTCCTGGACACAACGGAAGGCACGATCTTGGAAGGGGACCACACAGAGAAAGTCGCTGGGGGTGAGAAGGTCACTTCATGTACACAGGAGGCGGGCAGCTGGAGGAATGTCACACAGAGAAGCAGAGAAATCAGGGATAGCTGTAGGAGCTTGCAGCTACAGAATCATTTCGAAGCCCTTTCACTTATCAAGGAGGATCAGGAAGAGCAGCATGGACAGACTTCAGGGACAGAGCAGGGGAGCCTGGGAGTTCCATCACAGGGAAAAGTCGCTGCTAAGCCTCAGAGGAGGCGCGTGGTTGTGGTGGGGGACTCCTTGCTAAGGGGTACAGAAGCAGTGATTTGTGGGCCCGACAAGATGTCTCGTGAGGTGTGTTGTCTCCCTGGGGCAAAGATCCGTGATGTGACGGAGAGGCTGACAAGACTGGTCAAATCTACTGACAAATACCCCTTCCTTTTGGTCCACTTGGGAACGAATGACACAGCAAGACACAGCCTTCAGAATATCAGAAGGGATTACGAGGCTCTGGGGAAGAAGCTGAAGGAAATGGACGCACAGATTGTCATCTCGTCTCTTCTGCCAGTAGAAGGGCATGGTCCAGGAAGAGAGAGGAAAATAGCAGATGTCAACAACTGGCTCCGCAGATGGTGTCGCCGAGAACAATTTGGATTCTTGGATCATGGGCTGCGGTTCCATGAGAAGGGACTTCTGGCAAGGGATGGGCTGCATCTCACGCCAGTTGGAAGAAACGTTTTTGCCAACAGTCTGAAGAATCTGATCAGGAGGGCTTTAAACTGAGTGATCTGGGGAAGGGAGACAGCAGTCTGGAAGGCAAAACGACTAGAAAAAATAGTCAAACTGACAGAGGGAACAAGGCAAACAAGGCAAGGACCCAACAATAGGAGGCAAAAAAACATGCACAGGCATCAAGTAAAGGGGACACATGGTCTTAGATGTCTCTACACTAATGCACAGAGCATGGGTAATAAGCAAGATGAACTTGCACTCCTAGCACAACAAGGGAAATATGATATAATAGGCATCACTGAAACCTGGTGGGATGAGTCTCACGATTGGAATGTAGAAATAGAGGGGTATAACCTTTTTAAGAGAAACAGGCCAAACAAGAAAGGGGGAGGAATACCATTATATGTCAGGGATATTTACACCAGTGAAGAGATCCAGGACATCAATACTGGAAGCCAGGTGGAGAGCATCTGGATAAAAATTAAAGGAGAGAGAAACAGGGATGTTACTATGGGAGTCTACTACAGACCCCCGACTCAGGCAGAGGAAATGGACGATGCCTTTCTAGAACAGATGACCACACTATCAGGAAGGAGAGATGTAGTAGTGATGGGGGACTTCAACTATCCGGATATTTGCTGGAAGTCAAACTCAACCAAATCCTCAAGGTCTAGCAAATTCCTCACTTGCCTCGAAGACAATTTCATTGTCCAAAAGGTGGAAGAAGCAACAAGGGGATCAGCCATCTTAGATCTTATCTTAACCAACAGGGAAGACCTAGTTGATGGGGTGCAAGTGGAGGGATCCTTAGGTGGAAGTGACCATGTTCTCCTGGAGTTTGTTATACAGTGGAAAGGTGAAGCTAGGCATAGTCAGACACGCACTCTAGACTTTAGGAAAGCTGATTTCAATAAACTTAGAGAAATACTGGGGGTGATCCCATGGTCTGCAATACTAAAAGAGAAGGGAGTTCAAGATGGATGGGAGTTTCACAAAAGGGAGATACTAAAGGGACAATTTCAGACAGTTCCAATGAGGAAGAAAAATGGAAGATGTCTCAAGAAGCCAGGATGGATGACTAAGGAAATTTCAACTGAGCTAAGTTTTAAACGGAACATGTATAAAAAATGGAAAAATTGGGAAATCACCAAAGAGAAATTCAAACAAATAGCCAGCACATGTAGGGATAAAGTCAGAAAAGCTAAAGTGCAAAATGAACTCAGGCTTGCTAGAGACATTAAGAACAATAAAAAGGGCTTTTTTCGATATGTCCGCAGCAAAAGGAAGGAGGAGGAAACGGTTGGGCCACTGCGTGCAGAAGATGGCAAAATGCTAACAAGGGACAGAGAAAAGGCAGAATTACTCAACACCTTCTTTGCTTCAGTCTTCTCAGAAAAGGCAAAGGGTGCCCAACCTAAGAATAATGGGGCAGAGGACAGAATAGGAGAATTTCAGCACAGAATAAGTAAAGAGACAGTACAGGAATCCCTGGTTAATCTAAATGAATACAAGTCTCCAGGACAAGATGAACTACATCCAAGGGTATTAAAAGAACTGGCAAATGTAATATCGGAGCCATTGGCAATAATCTTTGAGAACTCCTGGAGAACAGGAGAAGTCCCAGCAGACTGGAGGAGGGCAAACGTAGTACCTATCTTCAAAAAGGGAAAAAAAGAGGATCCCAACAATTATCGTCCACTTAGTCTGACATCAATACCAGGAAAGATTCTGGAGCAGATCATTAAACAGAGAGTCTGTGAATATCTGGAAGATAATTCCATAATCACAAAAAGCCAACATGGGTTTCAGAGAACGAGTCATGCTAGACAAATCTGATCTCTTTTTTTGATAAAATTACCAGCTTGGTAGATGAAGGGAATGCTGTGGATATAGTATATCTTGACTTCAGTAAGGCCTTTGACAAGGTTCCCCATGACATTCTTGCAAACAAGCTTGTAAAATGTGGACTAGACAAGGTAACCATTAAAATGGATTTGTAATTGGTTGACTGGCCGAACTCAAAGGGTGCTCAACAATGGTTCCTTTTCATCCTGGAAAGAAGTGATAAGTGGGGTGCCACAGAGTTCTGTCCTGGGCCCAGTGCTATTCAACATCTTTATTAATGACTTGGATGACAGTATTGAGAGCCTAGTTATCAAATTTGCAGATGACACTAAACTGGGAGGAGTAGCTAATACCCCAAAGGACAGGATCAAAATTCAAAATGACCTGAATAGACTAGAAAGCTGGGCCAAAGCTAACAAAATGAAATTTAACACAGAGAAATGTAAGGTCCTACACGTAGGGAGGAAAAATGAAATGCACAGATATAGGATGGGGGACACCTGGCTGAATGAGACAACATGTGAAAGGGATCTAGGAGTCCAAGTAGACCACAAGTTGAACATGAGTCAACAGTGCGATGCAGCAGCTAAAAAGGCCAATGCTATTTTAGGCTTCATCAATAGAAGTATAGTGTCTAGATCAAGGAAAGTAATAGTGCCACTCTATTCTGCTTTGGTCAGGCCCCACCTGGAATAATACTGTGTCCAGTTCTGGGCACCACAATTCAAAAAGGATGTGGAGAAACTGGAGCAGGTCCAAAGGAGGGCAACTAAAATGGTGAAGGGTCTGGAAACCATGCCCTATGAGGAACGCCTTAGGGAACTGGGGATGTTTAGCCTGGAGAAGAGAAGGTTAAGAGGTGATATGATCGCCCTGTTTAAATACTTGAAGGGATGTCACTTTGAGGAGGGAGCAAGCTTGTTTTCTGCTGCTCCAGAGAACAGGACTCGGAACAATGGATGCAAACTGCAGGAAAAAAGATTCCACCTCAACATTAGGAAGAACTTCCTGACAGTGAGGGCTGTTGGACAGTGGAACACACTCCTTCGGAGGGTGGTGGAGTCTCCTTCCTTGGAGGTTTTTAAGCAGAGGCTGGATGGCCATCTGTCGGGTATGCTTTGATTGGGGGTTCCTGCATGGCAGAAGGGGGTTGGACTGGATGGCCCTTGTGGTCTCTTCCAACTCTAAATTTCTATGATTCTATGATTCTATGAAAAATAACTATGAAGTCTTATGGAAAAATATTAAGATATACATAGATGGGATAAACAGCAACTCTCTTTCACAGGTAGAATTGCTACAATCCAAATGATGATCCTACCCAAAATGTTATTTTTTATTTCAGGCACTTCCCATACTGTTAAATAGCCAACCATTTAAAAGTTGGAGACAAGATCTGTCAAAGTTTATATGGCAAGGCAAAAATCCTAAAATAAAAAAATGTAGCAATGCAGAATAGGAAAGAGAAATGGGTGTTAGGTTTATCAAATTTAGAATGGTATTATAATGCCTCCACACTCTTATGGGTAAAGGATTGGATATTACTAGAGAACCCAAAATTATTAGAATTAGAGGGAACAAAAACAAATTTGAGATGGCATGCATACTTATCTTATGAAGATATACAGTGCAATAAATAATTTAATTTGCATTCCTTAAAAAAAGCTTTAATTTGAATCTGAAAATTGTATAAAAAATATTTTTACTCTAAGATACCAAAATGGACTTCCATTCAGCATTTCACAAAAAAAGAAATATCACTTAGAGGACCTTGGATTACACATAGAAATATAACGATAAAAATGATCGAAAGAGGTAAAATTAAAACAAGAGAAAACCTAGAACGAGGTCTATCAGTAGCGTTTCAAACACTGCCTGACAACGCAGAGGAGAGTGCAGCTGAGGCCATCCCTTTGCCAGAACTTATGATAAGATCCCTTGGTGTGATTGCGTACTGGCTCTGTGTCTCCTGAACTCTTGTTTGCCTTGACCTTACGACTTTGGAATGAACTGGACTACTGCTGCCTTCTCCTTGCCCTGACCTCGGACTGTACTGATTTCTGTGACTTCTCCAATCCTGACTCCGGCTTTGGCTTCTGGTTTACTCTTTTGGACAATACTAAGGTCTGAAGACTTTCTCTCAGCTGCAGAGCTAGATCCTTGTTGAGCTTTCTTATCTTACTTCTCAGGTGGATGCGACGGTCAGGAGCACCTGTTTTCAGCTTCGGCTGTTACGCCAGCTGCGCCCCTACTTGGACCGGAGGGACCTTGAAACAGTAGTACATGCTCTGGTAACCTCTCGATTGGACTTTTGCAATGTGCTCTACATGGGGCAGCCTTTGTATCACACTCGGAAGCTACAACTAGTGCAGAACATGGCAGCACGGCTGGTCACTGGAGCCTCCAGGGCCTGCCATATAACGCCGGTATTAAAAGATCTTCATCGGCTGCCTATTTGCTTCCGGGCTCAGTACAAAGTGCTGGTTATTACCTATAAAGCCCTAAATGGCTTGGGCCCAGAGTACCTGAAGGATCGTCTCTCCCCACATAATCCGCCCCGCACACTTAGATCTTCCAGGCAGGAACTACTTAAAGTTCCAGAGGCCAGATTGTCAACTACTAGAAAGAGGGCGTTTTCTATCGCGGCTCTGAGCCTCTGGAACTCGTTGCCCACGGAGCTCCGCCTGGTTGCCTCCCTTACCCAGTTTAAGAAGGGGTTAAAAACATATTTATTCAATCCGGCCTACCCCTGATTATCCCCCCCCCCCCCCGGTTGCTACCCTTCCCTCTTCATGACTCAGATCGGAACACTGCAATTTCTTGGGCCGAAATTGTTAAATTACTATTCCGATCAAATGTTTTTAACTTGTGTATATGTTTTAATTTGTGTATATGTACACCGCCCTGATCTTTGGAAGGGCGGTATATAAATAAAGTTTTTATCTATTTATTATTATTACAACTGCCTCACTATAGATTTAATACAGAGTACCTGAGAGTGCAGATGATTTTTCACCTGTGTACATAGCTCTAATCAAGTATTGAGCCTTAATAAGGCTAGTCCTGTGGTGAGCTCTCTCTCTCTCTCTCTCCTTTTGCTTACTCTATTCTTAGCCTCCTTATTTTCTGTTGCTTTATACTTGTCTTATATTGTGTAGTTTATATTATTTGTTACTTGTTATGTTTGCTACTATTATTATGCTTTGTCTTATATATATGGGTTTTGTATGATTTAATTATATATGTTGTTCCTTACCCTTTTAAGCATTTTATAAAGCTTTTAAAAGTACTATTGTCTCTCTGGTCTCTTTTCAAACCCTTTGCCCCAACAGTTTAGAAATGCGGTAGTTAGTGCAATTAGACCTTTTATTTTTATCTTTGGCTTGCTTGAAATAAACATTTTTGTAATTATGTCTTCTGTACCTGCAAGGCAAGGAGGCCTTGCATATTGACCTATTCCATTTAGTTAGAATAAATCCATTTTCTTTAAAAGCATCTGGTCTCTCTCTGACTCCTACAACACGTGTCTTAGCTCAGTTATTGCTTGCTCAGATTAGCAAGAAGGGGGAATTTGGATGTCCTAACTAGTCCCAGTGTGAATTAGGACAGGCTTTGGTAATTCACTGGGTGGTGGCAGCTTGTCTAGAGGACCTCAAGGGGTCTCACTCTACTCAGCAGGAAGTAGAAACAGGGACCCAGGAGACTGTAAGGGAAAACCAGGATCTGCTGGGGCTAAGGGCCCAAAAGCAGGGTGTTGCTGGGCTGCTTAAACCCCCCTGGGATCATCACACACAGCCATCCTAACCCTGGTACAATCTATCACATCTCCATACATAGATTACACAACTGCAAGCCAGGCCTACACTCAGTTCACCACTGCTGCCTATGACCAGTATCCATACGCTGCCTCCCCAGCTTCCGGTTTCATGGGATATGGCTACACAAGTGCTGATCAACAACTGCTCAGTAATAATAATAAATAATAAAAATTTTATACCCCGCTTTTTGCCGTAGCAATCAAAGCGGCTTACAGAATTTAAAACAATACAACTGCTGCAGAGACTAGAACGCGGAACAATGGATGCAAGCTGCAGGAAAAGAGATTCCACCTCAACATTAGGAGGAACTTCCTGACAGTAAGGGCTGTTTGACAGTGGAACACACTCCTTCCTCGGAGTGTAGTGGAATCTCCATCCTTGGAGGTCTTTAAGCAGAGGCTGAATGGCCATCTGTCGGGGATGCTTTGACTGGGAGTTCCTGCATGGCAGGGGGTTGGACTGGATGGCCCTTGTAGTCTCTTCCAACTCTATGATTCTATGATTCAACAATATATATAAATACCCCCCTCAAAAAGGAATTAAATTACAATTAAAATTTTCATAACAATTAAAAATAACATTACAACAGTTCCCATCAATAACAGTGGCAGAGTTGTTGTCCTATGTGCCTACATGGGGGATATTTGTGGCCGAGTGATTTATTCTGCCGAAAGAGATTCGTCTTGATGGCTTTTTAAAACCCATCCAGGTTGCTAATTTGACAGATCTCGTCTGGTAGGCCATTACATAAATGGTTTTATTCCAGGAGTCATCTCCACCGTTGATGCAGGCAAAAATTCTGGCAGTGGAGAGCAAAAGCACTTAAGTTATTCCTCTATGCACCAAAACTGGGTGGAAGGTGGGACAAGCCGCCAAAGAGTGAGAAGGTGACAGGATCCAGGGCATCACCAACTACTGTGTGAGGGGAATGATGGGCCACGTCTCGACAGTCCCTGGAATGCAAAGGACCAGGACTCATACAATGGAAGTTGTATCATTAGCGATATGAAGGCGATCCAGACTTTCAGCCCTTGCCTCTTGTCTGGTTGCGATGTTTGCGGTACCAGTACCAGCCAACACAACTCCTACCTGACCATATGCAATAGAAACTTTCACCTTGGACCCTACCCACCACCCCTGCTAGGAAGGCTGCTTTTTTTCTGCCCAAATCTGAGTATTCCTAAACTAAGAAGAGCTTTTATGCTAGCTAGATTAAATACTCTCCCTTCTGCTGTACTAGAAGGCAGATACAAAAAGATTCCATACTTGAAATAGATTTGCCTTTACAGTTCAGAAGAAGTAGAGACAATGTGTCATGTTCTTCTTTATTGTTCTTTCTATATAGACATCAGAGCCTCGTTTTTAACCGCTCTTATTCAAAGATTCCCAGGTAGACAAGATAAATTCTACATAAAATATCTTCTCTCAGATCTAAATGAACAGACAACTGTCGAAGTTGCTAGATTGGTTGAAACTGAATCCTTTCCTTCCCATGGCTCCATAGATTTCTCCCAACCTGATCCCTATTCGACCTCTTCCCATCTCCCAGCTTCCATTCTTTTGTTTACTCTGGAACTATCACTCTTGCTCCAAAAGTGACTGCAATTCACAATCTTTTTTTTTCTCTAGATCATTTAACCTTCTTGCTCTTACTGAAACCTGGCTCCCAGCCCATGATACCGCTACCTCTGCTGCCCTTTCTTTTGGCAGTCTTTCTTTCACCACACAAGCTGCCCTGACAGTCAAGGAGGAGGGGTCAGTATATTATTGTCTAAGTCCTGCCAGTTTCAAGTTCTTTCTTCTCCCCCCAGCTACTCATTTTCTTTGAGTCTCACCCTGATCAAAAACTCTTCAATTCAACCAACCACAAGACAAAGTTTGTGCAAATCTGAGGCTCTTCCACCAAGACTGTATGGACTTTCCAAGGTCCACAAGGAGTCCATTCCACTCCGACCCAAAGTAAATGCCATTGGATCCCCCACATACGACTTGGCCAAGTTTCTGGCCACACAACTTCAAACCTATATAGGGCAAACCCCCCACTATATCAAGGACTCAGCTCATTTCATAGGAAAAATCAACAATCTTGAACTAAAACCTGGAGACATACTAATCAGCTTCGATGTGGTCTCCTGGTTCACCAAAGTCCCCATAATGGACACCATGACACTCATCCGACAATTTTTTTGGGAAGACATCACAGTCCTGTTCAAACATTGCCTCACCATAAGCTATTTCCAGTGTGGCAATGGATTCTACGAGCAGAGAGAAAAACAAAACAAACAAACAGCTTCATTTATATACCACTTCATACCACCTAAGCAGTGTCTAAGTGGTTTACAACTGTAAGCTACTTGCCCCCAACAATCTAGGTACTCATTTTAGCGACCTCAGAAGGATGCAAGCCTGAGTCAAGCTTGAGCCCTTTTGCTGGTATTGAACTTGCAACCTTATGGTTTTGAGTGAGTGGCTGCAGTACAGGCATTGAACCTATGTGCCACCAGGGCATTTTTGATCAGGCTGTTTGTTTTTCTGGTGATTTTGTTAGTTGGATCTTGTTTCTGGAGAAATGAAGAGGGGGGGAAAGCAAACACTTTCTCTTTCAGCTTGGATTAAAACCTCGTAATACTCCGATGCTTACAGGAAAAAAGAAGAACCTGTTTTTATTTATTTATTGTGATCTCTTTATTCACAAGAACTGTGAGTTGCAGGTAAAAGAATAGTAGTATCAAAGGAAATGTTAATAGTGAACCACACTAAAACCAAAGTGGTGGTCTTTGGTCCAAAGAAAAAACTTCACCGGTGGAGCCTAGAGGCAAAATCCATAGATCAACAATCTTATTACAATTATCTAGGATTAAGATTTCAATCCAGTTTGTCATGGAAAACTCATGTAGTTGCTATTAAATTAAAATCATCCTTCTCTATAAATTCTTTGTTAAAATTCTATAGACTTCAAGGAGGTCAATTGGTAGCCCCTACTATCTAGGTTTATCAGAGAAAAATTGTCCCACAGTTATTATACGGAGCAGAAATTTGGGGAAACAAAAATGCCTTGGACTTGGAGTCTGTTCAGAATTAATTTTTGAAATCCCTGTTGGCTGTCTCAAGATGCACCCCTGCCTCCTTTCTGAGGGCAGAAACAGGCCAAAAAATCCACAATAGATCATGCCCTGCTCCTGCAACACTTAATTTAGAAATTTACAATCACACCCGGAGGAGCACTCTAGACTGCCTTTATTGACTTCAAGCCAGCTTTTGATCTTATCCCTAGAGATAAATTATGGGAGAAATTCAATAGAGGCCTACTAACTCTTATCTGTAAATTATATGAGAATTCCCACCTTCAGGTGAGATGCAGCAGGGAAGGTAACATGACCAGGCCCATCCTTACAGACAATGGAGTGAGGCAGGGCTGTGTCTGAGCTCCAACTCTTTTCAACTTTTCAGTTTCTGTACATTTATGTTGTCTCATTTTGTTGTAATTTTTTTTCGTTTGTGTTTTCTATATATATGTGAATAAAAAACATATTTTAAAAATTGACATTTTAAAAAACCTGGTGGCACAAACCACTACACTACAAGACAGTGTAAGTTCAGCACATTTTTATAAAGAAGAGCAATAAACTATTTTGATTTTTAAAACAAAAAATGCAGTCAAAACAGATCTCTTCTGACAGGCCTTCTCAGATGAGCATCTCAGTTGCCTCCCCCGACCACTCTGTCTTATACATTAGAACAATTTTAACTGTATTGTTTTATTGTTATTGTTTATTGCTGTGGCTTATTGTTTATGGTGGGTGGGTGGGTTTATGGGGCATTGTATTTTATTGTATTTTAATGTTTTTAATATTGTAAACTGCCTCAATCTCATTGGAGAGGCGAGGAATAAATAAATGTATTATTATTATTTCTATCTCTAATGGCTCCTTTCCTTCTGCCTTTAAGCATGCTCTAGTTTTGTCAGTCTTGAAAAAAGCCTTCTCTTGATCCATCTTCTCTCTTGAGCTATCAGCCTCTCTCATGTCTTCCTTTTCTATGTAAGGTTTTAGAATGTGTTGTTTATTTTCACTGCTTGGAGTTTCTTACTGCTAATTCTATTCTTGATCCTTTTCAGTCTGGATTTCATCCACTGCATTTGACTTGAGACTGCTCTTACTAAGATCACTGATGATCTTTTACTGGCTAAATCTAAAGGTCTTTATTCTATTCTAGTCCTCCTGGTTCTCTCTGCTGCATTTTACACTGTTGATCATGGTCTCTTGGTGGATTTACTCCAAGACCTGGGTTTTGCATGATCAGTTTTAAATTGGTTTAAATCCTACCTGTCAAACAGATTGTTTGGGATGGTTACAGGAGGTCAGGTTTCTGCCTCCTTATTATTAGCTGATGGAGTCCCTCTGAGTTCTGTGTTGGGTCCTTTACTGTACTCCCTTTATACTCCGTCCCTGGGAAATCTTCTTAGCTCCTATGGCTTTCAATATATGCTGATGACACCCAGGCCCCATTCAGACTAGCCCATTTGCCCTGGTTAGATCTGGATGAGATCGTGCATGGCATTACCGAATCTCTCCGGAAAGAAGTTCATACTACTCTTTGCCCCCATCGAAGTAATTTGCCCCTCTGGAATTCAGACTTGCAAAAGGAGCAGTTGAAGGAGGAGCCTCTTTGTTGTCAATCAAATGATGTGGCATGCTGCCATTTGTCAACATTCTTCCTCTCTTTTTTTTTTTTAAATCAAGCAGCAAAAGAGCCAGCGCTGGGCTCCCTTTCCTCCCGGCTTTTTGACAGCATCTGCGAATGCATCAGGGGCCAGGCTGAGTGAGGGGGACGTGAAAGTGCTTTGTTTACTGTTGGGGGCTCCCTTTCCTCCTCCTTTTTCTCCCTCTCCTTCTCCTCTTGCCCTTCCCTGGCCCTGCAAGAGTGTGCCAGGGAGATGCCTTTCCTCCTCCCTCTCCTTCCTCTGGGGAAGGTTTTCAAAAAAACCTCCTCCTCCTCCTCTTGCTGCTGCTGCTGGCCCCTCTGTTCTTTCCTTCACATCACACATTCTCTTTCTCTCCTCCTCCTCTCCTTCTCTGGCTGTCAGCTGAAGAGCTCTTGGAGGGAATATAAGGAGGGAACCCTAATCATCACCACCATCCCCCAAGGACCCACACTGTGGGGAAAAGTCCAAGGCTGGGGGTGGGAAGAGAAGAGGAGCCTTTGAGTCCTGGGGAACCAGGGCTGCATCCAGACTGGAGAGAAAGAAACCAGTCTGGCCCAGGTTTCAGACTTTTTTTTCTGGCTCAGGACTCTGGAATTCTGGGAGCTGGAGTTGTTTGTTTGTTGTGCTCCTGTGAGTGTGCATTACTGTCTCCAGTTCCTGATCCAAAAGGAGGCTTCTGGATCAGGAGGAGGATGGAACAACAAGGGGAGGGAGGACCCAAGCCTCTTCTATAGGGTCCTTCCTTGGCCTTTGCTGGGGGGGGGGGTTCCACCCAAAGGAGGAGCCCCACCACTAGAGAGAGAGAGAATGAGAGAGAGAGAGAGACACACACCTGTCTGATCCCAGAAGTGAAAGGGATGTTTGCTGCAACCTGTGCAAGGCAAGGAGGGCCAGGTCCTGGGATATCCCCAAGGAAAACCTTCCCCAGAGGAAGGAGAGGGAGGAGGAGGAGGAGGAGGAAAGGCATCTCCGTGGCACACTCTTGCAGGGCCAGGGAAGGGCAAGAGGAGAAGGAGAGGGAGAAAAAGGAGGAGGAAAGGGAGCCCCCAACAGTAAACAAAGCACTTTCACATCCCCCTCACTCAGCCTGGCCCCTGATGCATTCGCATATGCTGTCAAAAAGCCGGGAGGAAAGGGAGCCCAGCGCTGGCCCTTTTGCCACTGGCTTGATCCCTCCCCCTGGATGACCCGAAGATGACCGGGGCCAAGTTCACATTGGCCTGGCCCCGGTTTTTTCTAAAAGAAACGGGGAAAACCCCAGTTTCAAATACACCGGGCCAAGGGGCATTTGCTCCTCCTCTCTTGTGCAAGCTCCAGTTCTGCTTGTGTAAAAACCGAATCCAGTGAGAACTTCTCAGTTTTAATCCGGCTTGCAATTCAGTTCAAAAGGTAGTCTGAACGGCCCCCCAAATGTACTTTTCTACCCCTGAGATTTCTGCGGGTGTTGAGCAGCGATCATCATCATGTCTTGCAGATATCTCTGAATGGATGATTCACTGGCACCTGAAGCTCAACGTGGCCAAAAACTGAGCTACTTGTCTTCCCACCCAAGTCATCTTTGCAACGTCATTTTGACAATTACTGTTAATGAGATTTCTATTCAATCTGCTAGTGTGGCCCATACTCTTGGCTTCCTCTTTGACTTTTCATTATCGTTCACACCACAAATCCAGGCTACAGCCAAGTCATGCAGATTCTTTCTTTATAATCTCATCTGAATTCAGCCATTTCTATTCTTGTTCCAGACAATCCCCATCATAATACATGAACAGCCCTTTAAAGCTTGGACAAAAGATTTAAGAGATTATATCTGGCAAGGCAAGAAACCAAGGATTAAAATGTCAGCACTACCAGACAGCAAGGAAAAAGGAGGTCTGGGTATGTCAAACTTACAGATATATTACAATGTGAGTGCCTTTACCTGGGTAAAAGAATGGATCACATTGGAAAACTGACAGACTGTTAACTCTAGAATGTGATAACTTGCAGGAAGGATGTCATGACTTCCTTTGCTATGACAAAGCTAAAACAAAATTAAGAATTTAATAAACATATAGTAAGAAAAGCCCTATTTAAAATCTGGGCAAAATATAAAAGGCATTTATACAGAAAATCCCCAGATGGACATCTACTGAAGAAGCACTGCACAAAAGAGAAAATCTATATAAAGGAAAGTGGCTTAAATACAAGGATATCCTAGGCAAAACAACTAAAGGAGATAAAATAAAAACAGTAAAAGAATTGCAGAAAGATAGAACAGAAATGCATTGGCTATTCTACTGACAAATGCTAGAAAATTTTAAGAAGGACAATAAAATTCAAGGAATCAAAAATGAAACAAGAGAACTAGAAAAGATATAATAATAATAATAATAATAATAATAAATTTATTTATACCCCACCTCTCTACAACATGCAATTGGGGCGGCTTACAAATATATATATTTTTAAAAACATACAATTCAAATCCCTAAATCCCCTCCTTAAAATAAAATTAAACATAAATAATATAAAGTATACAACATACTTTAAAAAAATTGTGGCTGTGGTGATATAAATATTAGTTCCAATAGAAAAGCACATGGTAATAAAAATAGATATAGAATTAAAAGAAGAGACAATCAAGGTGAACATGATATAATATATAGTTGTTGTATAAAAACAACTATGTACCAGTTTGGAGAAATAAAAAAAAGATTTAGGAAAATGGAATAAACAACAATTATCATTATTAGGCAAGATAGCTACGATCGAAATGAATGTACTGCCCTGAATGCTATTTTTCTTTCAGACTCTACCCATTGTAACCAACAAACTTCCTTTTGTGGAATGGAGGAAAGATCTTTCAAAATTTATATGGCAAAGAAAGAAACCACATATAAAATATAAGATATTGCAATATCGGAAAGAAAAAGGGGGTATAGGGCTAGCCAGTTTAGAACTTTACCATGACTCTTGTGCTATGACTTGGATCAGGGAATGGGTTTTACTAAAAGATGATAAATTGTTACACTTGGAAAGTAGAAACCTAGATTTAGGATGGCATGCGTACATATGTTATGAGACTGATAAGAATGAAAAACAATTTAAACATCTGACACGAAAATCACTGTTATTAATCCGGAATAAATACATTTCTATAGAAAGCTACCAAGATGGACATCCCCACAGGAAACATATCATAAAAATGAATTTAAACAAATAAGCAAATGGTTAAGATATGATTATATCCTTAAAAAAAAAAAGGAACAGAAAAAATAGTAAAAAGAGAAAATCTCAGAAACGTTTTATGAAATTAATTGGTTCACATATTATCAAATGAAGATGGAAAGAAGGATACAATAGAGAAAGGGATAGAGAATACAGACAGATTTCGATAAAATCATAAAAGCAAATAGAGTAAAATTAATTACAAAAATCTACACATTTTTATTGGAGTTTGAAATGCATGAAGAAACAGTGAAAACAAGCATGATAAAGTGGGCTCAGGACACTGGGAATGAAATCCCATTAGCTGAATGGGAAAATGTCTGGAGAAGAAATACAAAATGCTATAATTAAAAAGAAAATTATTATAAACTTTATTTTAGATGGTACATGACCCCAACAAGATTAGCAAAAATGGGGAAACATAATAATGTAAACTGCTGGAAATATGATGGAAAAGCGGTGGCAATGTAATAAGGCCAAAAAGTATTGCAAACTGATACATAAGAACATCATACTCACTTTAAAGAAAAATATTCCATTAAGACTTGAATTATTTCTGTTAAACATTACTGATGGAATTAGAGACAAGAGGAAGTGAGTATACTATTATATATGATAACAGCCACTAGAATAACATATCCAATCTAAATTGCTGCCAACTATAGAAGAATGAATTTTGAAATTAAATGAATTGGCAACATTTTATCAATGTTGCACAATGATAGATCAATACAGCAACATGGTGAAAAGGGGAAAAGGGTAATACAATTTTGGGAAGATAAATTAGTATAATATGCTACAAGACATTATAAGACTTGATCAAATATTTCTTCAGCACAACTGATTGTAAAGGAGATGGAAGGTTCTATTTGCAAGTTTTATGTTTCAATATAGTAAGCTTTATTTGAAATTACACGCTTGTTGATTTCAGTTATGTATACATATGTTGTTTTTAATGTGAATTAATAATTTTTTTTAAAAAAATAATTTTTAAAAAGGTGAACATGATAAAATGGATGCAAGAGTCAGGTCACCAAACCCCATTAAGCTGGGAAAGAGTTTGGAATAACAATGTAAAACTCACCAAAAGCAGTTATCTTAAAGAAAACTATTATAAGCTATTTTACAGATGGAATATGACACCATTGAAATTGGCAAAGATCTATAACAACAAGAAGAAGAATTGCTGGAAATGTGAACATCCAAATGGAGCGTTCTGCCATATGTGCTAGAATTGCAAACAAGCAAGGAAATACTGGAAAACAATTCATAAAGAGATATCCAAGATATTCAAACTGAATTTAGAATGAGAACTATTTCTGGTAAACATAACAGATGACCTAAAAGATAAACTTAATCAAGAAGAATCAAATGTATTATTACATACGATCACAGCAGCATGTATAGTGTGTGCAAAATACTGTAGAGAAAAGAATAGTCCACTAATTGAGGAATGGGTAATAAAATTAAATGAGCTTGCAGAAATGGACAATCTGACAATGCTTATTAATAGAAAAACAGAACAGCATTATGAAAAGAATTGGGGAAAACTCAATGTATTCTGGGACTAGGGTAAGTAGTAATAATAATAGTAAAATTTATTTATATCCCACCCCTTTGAGATCAATCGAGGCGGCTAACACAAAAAGGTAAAGAGTAACACTAAGTTGTATATAAAAATATATAAAAGGGAAGGTAAGATTATAGCTTAAGTAAAACTCTGGATGGAATAAAATGTAATTAAGCTGTATAAATGTAATTAAGCGGAGCAGGAGGGAGAAGGGGGAAGTGCCGGTGGGATCGGCACCTTCAAAAGCCGGCCCACCGGCCTCCCCAGACTATTATTATTAGCTTTATTTATAAAGCGCCGTAAGTGTACACGGCGCTGTACAAAAACCAAATAAAATCAAAAATATGTAAAAAGCTTGCCTATGGTATACAATTTAGAGATCAAAACAAGAAGTTAGAAACATCATAAGAAAACAAGTTAAAACAGCAGATATCACATATTGAATCAATAGCTAGCTGCTGCAATTATACTGAACTGAAAAATGGGTGGTTTACCATAATAGAGGAGGAGTTGGAGATAAAAGTTCATTGAACTGAACCTTCTGTCTCCCATTCTGCCACTTTCCTATACAAACTAGTAATAGTAAGAGGTCATATTGGGAACCAACTAATAAGTTTGGTCTTCCACATATTGATATCAGTGCCATGGTTCAAAAAGGAGAAATAGAATTGAGATATATTGAAACACAACATAACATAGCAGATTTATTTACAAAAGCATTGACTGTAGAAAAACATGAAAGACTGACACAATTGGTTGGAATGACATTGTAAGACACATACAATATTTTATTTCGGAGGGGATTGTTAAGGAAAATGCAACATGGGACATACAGTGGAAGAAATAAAATATGTATGTGAAAGTCACAATGACTAAGCAAAAGCAATTGAGAGGCTACACAGGTGAAAAGGCTAATGTAATTTGTAAGTCCTGAGAGCCAAGGACAAATGACAAGGACAGAATTATGGAATACATATTGGAAACACCTGAGAATCATAAAGTGTACAAGACAGTATGATGAAATATGATGAAATACTTGGGTTGGACTAAAATATGGGTTGAACAATGTGAACCAATCAAATGAGTGTAAACATCCACAAGTGGCTATAATAATATTAACAATGAATGACAATGTGTTGCTGCTGTTCGTTCTATTCAGGTTCCATTCTGCTTCTGTGATGCATAGTTTTCTGTTCTATATAGTATGTATAGTGTGTAGTAGTATGGAATAGAGAATAGCTGAGTTAAGCATTGTATAGAGTAGAGTAGTTATAGTTAAATAAAATAGATCTTTTATACAAGTCTACTGTGTTGCCTGGTATCTTGAGAGAAAAGATACAAGAGACACCAGATCCAAGGAGACGGTTTGGAGACATCTCTGAGAGAGGAGTGAGAAGGCTGAAAGAGTTTGTCAAGGTCTTCAGCCTAATCTCTGAAGCTCTGCATGCTTGGAAGAAGCAACAACCACAGATCAAAGCTGGTCTGCTCCGCTGCACCAACAAGGTGGTGAGTTAAAGCAAGTATAAGACAAGCTGCAATTCCCATCATCCTTGACATTCCATGACCACCATGGGCCTGTCCCAATTATTCTCGAGTCCAATACATTGGGTAAGTAATATACTCAATGTGGTCTTTAGTACGGATCAGGAACAGCACTGGGCAGAGGTCATTTGTACCTCTGCTCTGTCATAGACGGATCATTTTCTCTTTTTTTCTTTCTTTCTTTCTTTCTTTTTTTTTGAA
Organism: Urosaurus nigricauda; assembly: GCA_034509955.1. NCBI lineage: Eukaryota > Metazoa > Chordata > Lepidosauria > Squamata > Phrynosomatidae > Urosaurus > Urosaurus nigricauda. The sequence goes on along the minus strand of JAOEGL010000004.1, from coordinate 252,439,942 downwards.
TAATCTTTATTTAGGTTTTAAAGTAAAATAAACAAAGGAGAATATAAAATCACAGTATAACCTGTATATAATATTTTCTGATCAAAGTAAGACTAAAGGTTAATACCCATATCCCGCTCGGGAATGGAGGACCTATTAAAATGGTCTGTCCTCAAAGGCTGATGGAACCCAAAGAGTTCCAGGAAGCTCTAGAGGTTTTATGGTTGGGAACGACAGCGATTCTGTCGAAGCCTTGGTTAATATCTGGAATAACAATCTTACAAGGGCTATAAACACTATCGCTCCCGAGTGTTCTTTCCAGCCTGCTTCAAATAAAAAACCATGGTACACAGAAAATCTTTGTAAAATGAAGTGGACTGTGCAGCGACTAGAGCGCCGCTGGCAGAAACATTGACTTTCGTCTGACAAGAAACGTTTTGGATTCCTATTGGGTGGCAATAGACGCAGCAAAAAAATCCTTCTATGCTGCACATATTGTGTCTGCAAGATATTGTCCAGCAGAGCTGTTCATGGTGGTTAAGGAGTTAATCCAACTGCCTCCCACCCTGAACTTTCTATTGGAACCAACTAAAGCCTGCTGTGACACATTCAATGACTTTTTTGCAGATAAAATCTTTCAGATAAGAGCTAATCTGGATGAGGGCATTATAACAGAAACTATAAGAGAGATGTCCAGTGACTCCATGGACTATGTTACGACTGGATCATTTTGAGTATGTAAATACCGATGAAGTGGACAAGCTTCTTGGAAGTGTAAAGAGGAGAAAGTGCCCTCTCAATCCTTGCCCATCATGGTTGACCACCCAGGGAGGGGATGCAGTAAAAACATTACTCCAATCTATAATTAATGCATCCTTCAGAGAGGGAAAATCTCCATCAGAACTGAAACAAGCAGTTTCTTTTTTTAAAAAAACCCTCCCTAGAACTTCTGTTGAGGAATAGACTGGTCTCCCTGTTACCATTCTTGGGCAAAGTGATCAAGAGGACAATTGCCTTCCAACTCCAGGCTGTCTTTGATGAAATGAAGCTGATTATCTGGAGCTATTTCAAACCAGCTTCAGGGCAGGATACACAGTTGAGACTGCCCTGGTTGCCTTAGTCGATGATCTCCATCTGGGATTTGACAGGGGAAGGGTGACCCTGTTGAGTGCTCTTGGACATCTCAGCGGCATTCAATACCATCAACTATGGTATCCTTCTGGAACGCCTGGGAGAATTAGGAATCAGAGGCACCGTACTTCACTGGTTCTGTTCATACCTCTCAGGCAGATTCCAGATGGTGATGCTGGGAGACAGCTGCTCTTGTAAAAGAGAGCTGACACCTGGCATCCCTGAGGGTGCCATCCTGTCTCCCATGCTGTTCATTTACATGAAGCCACTGCATGAGATTATTCAGAGACATGGGACACAGTGTTATCAGTACGCTGATGACACTCAAATCTACCTCTCCAACTGCTGCAGTGACTGTCAGAACCAGCATGCAGGTCTTTCCAGTAAGCTAAAGTTAAGTTAGGACAGAACAGAATTAGGAAAATTCTAAGCAGCTTTTAGCTGATGCTTTGACTATGGGGGGACGTGGGAGGCGCAGCTGCAGAATGGTTCTCAAAGTTGTGGGGAGTTTTGGTATGTGAGTGGCCTGGGAATTGTATGACACGAGGCAGATGGAGGGGGAAAGGCAGCAGGAGAGGGGGTATGCAGAATTGGCATCTATACCAACCACAGCTTGTAGAGTTAGTCTGCGGAACTGGGAGGTGGAGTGGGGCTTGAGGAAGTTAAATTAGAGGGTTAGAATTTTGTTCTTCAGACTATGCAAGAACATGGCAAGAGAGTTTGTATTTCTGCCTGAGTTCTTCAATAAAGCTTCTTTTCTACAAATGAGTCTTACTTGCTGAACCAGGACTGACCCCGGTTCACACACTAAAGATGGCATCTCTCCTCTGCCTTGGGTTGGTAATGGACTGGATGAGGCTACCCTTGTGCCAAGTTCGGAAGCTTCAGTTGGTTCAAAATGTGGCAGCCAGATTGGTCACTGGTACACCTAGGTCTGACCATATAACACCTGTGCTAAAATCTCTTCACTAACTGACAATTGGCTTCCGGGCACAGTACAAGGTGTTGGTTATCATCTTTAAAACCCTAAATGGCTTGGTCCCAAGTTACTTGTAGGAATGCCTCTCCCTACACAATCCGCCTCACACACTCAGAACATCTGGGAAGAATTTATTGGAATATCTTAATACTACAACTTCCCATAGAGTGTTCACTTCCACGGCTCCTACATTGTGGAATAACCTATTGGAAGAGATCCGTCTTATTACCACCTTAGATGCCTTTAAGAAGGCACTTAAGACGGATCTCTTCCGGAGGGCCTAACCATTTGATCCTATATAAGAGATTATGATGAAATGCTCCACATCTGATTATGATTGTACGATTACTCAATGATTTTGCTATTTTATCAAACTAATAGGAATATTGTAGTTCAGTATTAGTATTTTATTGATTCTATTTTGGTATTTGGGAGAGCCAGGAAATATAAATAAACTATTACTATGTTATTATTATTATAAAAACAAATTTAAAAAAAGAAAAGAGAATTTGACCATTTCTTTCTGTTTCGACAGTGAAGACTTTGGTGTATGCATTGGTGATACCATGCCTGGATTATTGCAACTCATTGCTTGTTTAAGGAGGCATTCCAAATTACTGGTTATTTTGTCTTTGTTGTATACTAGTTAGTATTGTTACAGAGATATTTTAATCATGTAATGTTGTTGTATTAGATTGTACACCATTTGGCAGGTTTTTATTTTTTATTTTTCCCCCTTATTTTATTTGACCCTTACTATGTAATGCACTGTTGAAATTTTACAGCACTCTATAAATAAATGTTAATAATAATAATAATAATAACCAGAATCCTTCCTACTGGAGATGCAGATGAGGAAAAATGTGAGAAATCTCTTGAATATTACAGAGTATATTATGATAAAAAGAGGCCCTGTCATTTATCTACATAGAAAAGGCATTCAACAGCATCAGATGGGATTTTTTGTTTACAGTAATGTGGAGAATGAGATTAGGCCCAAATTTCATTATGGGAATAAAAGTGATTTACAACCAACAACAAATAGCACAATTATTAATCAATGGAGAAAAAACAGAAAGCTTCGCAATCGGCAGGGGCGTAAGACAAGGGTGCCCATGATCACCATTGTTATTTATTCTCACATTAGAAGTGTTAGCTAACACAATCAGACCTAATAAGGAAATCAAGGTACAAAAATCAATGATGAGGAACATAAGCTAACAGCATTCACAGATGATGTGGCAATTACCTGCCTCTCCCAGAAGGGATCAGCAGAGAGACTCCGGAGGCACAGGAGCCCAGCTGTTTGGGATGTGGCAGACAAGCATCACTTTAAAAAGCGGCCCTGCCATCCCAAGAACCATCTCCTGCCTCTCCCAGAAACACCAGGGACCAGCGGAGAGACTTCGGAGGTACGGGAACTCAATGGTGACTTTATATAGAAGTGGGAGAGCAATTTATTATATATACTTTGGGGCAGAACAGCATCAGGACATATGGAGAGAGATGGGCGTGGATGGGGAGAATTATTACGTTATGTTATTATTTGCTATGTCATGTATCTTGGATTATTATGCTATGCCATGTATCTTTGATTTTTTGTACTTTTTATTTTTTATTATGCATTTATTACATTTTGTATAATTAATTCATTGTTATTATGTTTGCTGTAATGTAATTGGTGGAGGGGGTCTGTATTTTTTATTTGTATTTTTTGTTGCCTCTGCTTTGTAATCTACCTCAATTCCACATGAAAAAGGTGGAATATAAATAAATCTTATTATTGTTATAATTTTTATTGAAGATCCATTAGATAATGTGGAACAGTTTCTGCAGGAAATTAATGATTTCAGAAATTATTCTGGATTCAAGCTAAACAAAAAAAGACTTGGATGTTAACTTAAAACATGACTAAAACAGAAGAAGATTCCTTAATAATCAAATCAGGAAGCAAAATAGGAATATAAATAATGGCACATGAGCCGCCGCGCCAATGTGTGCATGTGCCCCATTGTTTCCTACAACGCAAAGTAGGCATCGGGGTATTAACTCTAGCTGTCCCTCTGTTTGAACCTTCTGATCCCACCCACTGGGGATTGCACTCGTACTGCCCATCAATTGCACTTTATTTTATTATTTTAATAGTCTTTAACTGATGTCAGTTTTAACCAGTTCTGATTTAATCTAGTCTTAAGGGGGGGGGGAGGTTGGGAAGGGATTTGACTGTTGTTTTATCCTTGTATTTTTTAATCTGCTGTACCCCGCTCCGAGTATTCCATTAGAGGAGCGGGTTATAAATAAACTTTATTATTATTATTATTAAAGTAACTCCACCATCAACGAGTAAACAACTTCCTCCCAACCAAGGGTCCCACAGTTATATATACTGTATGCAATTGCATGCCACCACCCTCTGAAGATGCCAGCCACAGATGCAAGTGGAATGTCAGAAATACATTCTTCCAGAACATGGTCACATAGCCATCAAAAAACCACAGAAAACTGTGGATGTCAGCCATGCAAGCCTTTAACTTCACATTGGACATCTCTGTGGGAAGAAACTGTTCCAAGACACCCAGAGACTGGAAAACTCTTGACCAGGAGAGCAAATCTACTCCTTTAACCTACACTTCAGAGACACAAAAATCATACCATACTTTCTGACAACAAAAAGGACTTTAAAATCCCCACAGGCGAACCGTATCTACAACTGAATGGAACATACACTATTACAGGAAAGAATACACACCACTCGCAAAGAACTGACTAAGCAGCTGCTATCACTCCACCTCAGCATCAGTCAAAAGATGAACACCCAAGACTTGGACAAAATCGAAAAATGTGAACCATACCAAAAAACAGTTACAAAATGCAACAAATGCCATGGGCACCGGACACATCACAAACCATCATTAATCTGACAGAGTGGCAACTTTCGAAAGAAGAAACATCAATCTTCTCCAAAGGAGACAATTTTGTGGTGATCATCACCAGAATCCCAGTTGAAGAAATCATTGCCCATGTTGAATCCGTCCTCCACCATCTCCCAGAAGAGGAAGCAGAAGAGATAAGAGGAGAAACAACAAGGATTTTTCATAAGACAAAACCGTTACCAACAACATAACCAATAAAGAAAGAAAAGCCAACAAGCAACCCAGAAATCATCATTCTCATAGCAGATAAAGGCAATGCTATGGTAATCATGGAAACAGAACAATACAAACAAAAAATCAAGGAACTTCTGGATCCTGCAATATACAAAAAACTGAAACAAGACCCAACCGATAAAATCACCATGAACTTAACCCTACTTATATTTTCTAGAACTATGTCAATGCATACTAGAAATCAAGCATCACAATCCCAACAACAATTTCAACGAAGACCTTCATTAGAACAGCAAAAGATACCAGAAATGAATTTAAATTTAGTGGATGAAATTACAAAAAGAAAAATTAGAAGGAAAGTTATGAAATATTTAAAAAAAACAAAATTTGGGTCAAGAATTTATTTCATCATCAAACTACAAAAGAAGGGATGTGATTCTGTATATAAACCCAAAATGGGAAGCTAAAGAAAGTCAAAAGGACACTTCTTAATTGTAGAAATTATTTTGAATGGTGAGAAAATATTGGTAGTGGCCCACTAGAAAATAAGGGTAAATTCTATTAATTTGACATTTAATTTGTGTGGTTTATCTTATGATTCTATTGTTGCTATGGTAGATTGGAATGGGGTGATTAACCCAGCTTTGGACAGACATTCCAAGAAGAGAACAAGAAACATAATCAGGGTAAACTGGACAATTTGAATTGGATTGATGCTTGGAGATTAAAGTATGAAATGGCCAAAGATTATACTTTTTTTTTCTCAAAGGTTCATAGCTCATGGTTGTGACTCTACATGTTTTTTTATTTCTCCTCATTAGGAAACATACAGTAATAGTAAGAATAGATACTCTCCCTTCATTATGGTCAGATCATAACCTAGTCTCTTTGTTGTTAAACTTACGGAAAAGAAATTTCATTTGAAGATTAAATTATTCCTTCTAAAAATTGAAATACTTAAAGAAGCTCAAGAGAATATTTTTAAAAATTCTTAGATATTTTAGATAAAGGTACAAAAACTAATGTAGTATGGGATGCCTCTAAAGCAAATACGTGAGGCTTTTTATGAAAAAAGAATCAGAAATTAAGAGAAAAAGGAAATAAAAGTTAGAAAAACTACAAGAAAAAGCTAAAAATAGGGAAAACAATGTTTAAAAGGACCTGACTTCAAAAAGAGCATTAATGGAATTAATGGACACAATAAAGAAAAGGAAATCCAGAAAAGCTCCTGGTCCAGATGGGTTTGCCTCTATTATAAATCTTTTCCAGCTCAATTAATCCATTATTGAGAACAATTAACAAAATCCATCTAAATGGCATACCTAAATCATAGAATATTGCAAATATTGTAACAATACCTAAAGAAAATAAAGATAAGACTGATGTTGATCAATCTGGTTTTCTTCCAAGCAGACTGATAAAAGATAATATCTGAACAATGATTAATTTGATAGAATATCATGAAAAAATATAAGAAATTGGCTTTGATCTTCATAAATGCCGAAAAAGCCTTTGATAATGTAGATTGGAAATTTATAATTTCAACATTAAGGGAAATGGGATTGGGCTATAATATGATTATATAGTTAGAAGAAATATATAAAGACCAAGATGCAAAACTGGTTATTAACGATGAACTAAGCAACTCATTTGAGATTCAAAAAAGAACTACACAGGGCTGCTCTCTTTCACCTCTGTTATTTATTATCACATTAGAAATGTTAAATAATAATATAAAAGACAATGAATTGATTCAGGGAATCAAAATTAAGGGAGAAGAATATAAATTTAAAGCTTATGCTGATGATTTGGTTTTAACCTTATCTAACCCAACAGAAGACATTAACATAGTGTTAAAGACTTTAAATCAATTTGGATTGGTTTCAGCAGTAGCCCGTGGACGTACTGGAGTGCAGCAGATTTAGAAGCAGCCTTCCTTTAACTTAACAACATTAGAGGCAGCAGCTATAACGTGGTAGCAGCACAGGACACAGGCCAAAAGGAAGGAACCCTGTGGGCCTCCTCCTTCGCACTCAGAGCAACCCTTCTCTACGGCTGAGGAGACATCGGCCTCTGACCCGGGATTAAGCTCCTGCCATAAAGGACTGCGGAAGAGGTCTTTCTGGGGCTACAGAAGTCAGGGTCTTTGTACTGAAGGAAATTCATCTTGGTCCCCTTGGACACAGCTTTGGGGCCTTTCTTGCTGGAAGTGACCCAAGTGCAGGGCCACCAGGACCCCCCCCCCCCGACCACCTGATGGCTGACACAAAGGTCAAGTGGAGGAAGTTGGGCTCCAAGAGAAAGAGGCTGCTGAGGCACAAGAACTTTTTGGTGACCTTTGTGGATGTGGCGGTATATTTCACCGAGGATGAATGGAAACTGTTGACAAAGAAGCAGAAACATTTGTACAGTTATGTGATGATGGAGAATTATGAAAATGTGGCCTCTGTGGGGGAATGTGGTACTCAGCTCAAAGAAGAGCCCTCCCTCCATCCACCATCTTCAGGGAGAGAAAGGGAAGCCAGCTCCAATGGGCCTTGCCTGAAAGAAGAACCTTTCCTCTGTCCACCATCTTGAGAGAAAGGCAGGCCAGCTCCAACAGGCCTTGCCTGAAAAGAAGAAGAGCCCTCCCTCCAGTCCATCTGCCTTGGTCCAGACCTCTGAGGGAGAGAAGATCTGCTGGACTTTCCCCCTTCCCCACCACCTTTCCCTTCTCCCTTTGTGCCGTATCTTTTTAGATTGTAAGCCTGAGGGCAGGGAAATGTTTAATTAACAAATTGTAAGCTGCTCTGATAGCCTTGGCTGAAGTGCAGAGTATAAATAAAACATTATTATTATTATCATTATCATTATTATATCATTCTGTATATGGGGACAGACAGGCAGGGCACTTCCTCAGCAGGGGATGACCAAATGTAGAGTTACTGTTGGAGTCGCCCATGCTATTGGTTCTGGGCAACTTCAACATCCCATTAGATTCCAGTTTGACAAAACTTACGGGTGCAGCTTGGGAGTTCATGGTATCTATGACAAACTTGGGCCTATCCCAATTAGTCTCTGGGCCTACACATTGTGCAGGTCATATCCCCGTTCCAGAAGATTGGGAGAGGAACTGAAAACAAAATGAACAATAAAGGAGTTGAAATCAGAGAAACACTATCTTGCACCCACCAGAACAACCACTCAAGGGGAAGGGAAGAGACATGAATAGGGAGATATTCTTGCCCTGATTCCAGAAACCAGAATCCAGGAACAACCCCCAGACAAAGCCACTGTGCCCAGAAAACCAAGCCAAGAGCAAACAGACTCCTACCAGAGATTCAGCTAAGCCAGAAGAGAAGGATCCAAACTGATGCCAAGTAACATTCCAAGACAAGAAGCCACCAGCCAGGTTATCTTCCAAGAATCAAAGCCTACATGTTCCATGAGCCAGCATTTGCAGTATCAAGAAATTTAACCACCACCAAAAAGCTTTGTACTATATGCTTCTGCTGCCTGAAGTCTCAGGTGGAAGTCATTCAGCCTCAGGTTCTCCTGGTTTGCAGAGTCTTACCCCCAAGGAGAGTGGCCCCTTGCTCTTGAGGAGGCTGCTGCTCCCAAGGAGACCTTTCCTGAAAGTCAGACTCTGCACATAATGGTCCGTTTTACATTGGCAAAAAGAGGTGTCATGAAGGCTGCTTGAAAACCCAGCTTTTACATTAGAAAATGGGAAAGTGTGCCATGAAAACGCCATTTTGGCGTTTTAAGGGAAAAAACGCGCCTTTAAAAAGTAGTTCGGTTGCCCCACTACTTTTTTTAAAAGTGCGTTATAGCGCTAGTACATCAAAACGCTAAGATGCCATTGCGCAGTTAAATGGGGCTCTGTTTCCTTAAGGCGCCCATTTAAAGGCTGCGCTGCAGGTGCGGATCAGAATGGATCGTGGGTTGGGAGCATGCGTGGTGTGGACTTCACTCCTAATTAAAACGTTCTATGCCCTCCAGGTGTAAAAGCTGGGGTTTAACCGCGCAGTTTTTTAAAGCTCCCAAACCCTAGCTCCGCCCCTAATCCTAACCCTAGACATGCGCAGTAGCGACTCTGGGATGCTGACAGTTTTGGTGGCGGATGTTTTAACAGGTGCAGTGATAAGAGGAAACTTTCAATTTTCACACGAACCCCCACACACATTCCAGCGCCATTTCCCCCTTTCCTTTGTCCAACTCAGCCGCTCCTAGGGACACTCTTGCCGAGGCTTTGCTGTGGCACTTTGCACAATGGCAGAGACTTCTACAAGTGGCCCAAAAAGGGGGAGAGGGGTGTCTTGGTCTCATGCACAGACCTCAGACCTCATTTCCATCTGGTCAAGGCCCAATATTTTAGAGAAACTGGAGTCCACCTACCTCAATGCGGATACCTATCAGGAGGTGGCCAAAGCCATGAGAGGGAAGGGACACCGGCGGACTTGGGAAGAGTGCCGGCGAAAGTGCAAAGCCTTAAAGGCACAATACAAAAAATATCGAGACAATATGGCCAAAGGTACCCAGGTAGGCACCCGTCCTCCTTTCTACAAGGAGCTTCATGACTTCATTAGCAAGGATGGGAGGATCAGACCCAACAGACTGTCCACCAGCGGACAGGTTGTGAGGGTCCCAGTGGGCCAGCCTGCTAGGGCTGAACCTATGGAGGACACCCCAGAACCACAGCTAGAGCCAGAATCAGAGCCAGAGCCTGATCCAGGCCCACAGACAAACATAGAATGTGCCCAAAATCTTCTGCTGCCTTCTCAAGGTAAGATGTGCCTCGGCTTCTGAGGGAAAGGGAACTAGGGGACATAGGGAAGATGTGGGATCAGGGTGGGCATAGGGGAGAAGTCACTCTGTCCCTTTGTCATGCAGAGGAACGGGAGCAGTCCCCAGACTCTGATGAGACATCCTACAGTCAGCAAGCTGTGGACATCGATGCTCTGAGAAAAAAAGCCCGTGCCATAAAGTTGGCATCTACAGCTTCCTCAAGCAGGCCATCCTCCCGTACAAGCACTGTCTCTGCCACCGTCAGTAGCCACCGTGATCGGTCGCCTGTAGGACAGAGGACTGTGAGAGAGAGCAATGATAGTGAGGGTCAGGAAACTTTGCAGGGTAAGACATGTGTGTGGCATGGGAAGGGGGGGATTGTATAGTGGGCCAGTTACAGCAGTTACAGCAGAGGAACACAGGTGCTGGCGAAGGTTTTTGTTGGCATGATGGCATGTTTTGGGTAGGGGCTACAACGTTTATGTCAGTGTATGCTGTAAGATCTCCTTTGTATGACTGTGGTGTGTGTGTGTGTTGTGCTTCTCCTCAACCCTTCCTCGTCTATACATTTGTCCAAGGTCCTGTGTGACATATTGAGGGTGCTTTGAGCGAGAGTTCCTGCATGGCATAATAGGGTTGGATTGGATGCCCTCTGGAGTATGTGCTAACTCTATGCTTTTGTTTATCTCTGGTGCTTCGTCCTATAGAAGGTGCAGAAGGTGCAGCAAGAGCATCTTCAGAAGAAGAAGAAGCACCCGCCAATCCCATAGCTGCAATGCCACCGGAGGAGCGGCTCGCTGCCATGAGACACAGACGGGTGCGTCGCTCAGCAGCAGCAACATCCGCCAGGGCTATTGATCGTCTCGTTGGTGCCACCTCAGAGCACATGACAGCACTTATACAACAGGGAGAGCGTTTCTATCAGCTGAGGTTGAGGAGCGTAGAATTTCAAGAAAGAGCAGTCGAGAATCAGGAGAGGGCACTTCAGCTGCAGGAGAGGGCCCTCCAGAATCAGGAGAGGGCACTTCAGCAGCAGGAGAGGGCCCTCCAGAATCAGGAGGGGGCACTTCAGCAGCAGGAGAGGGCCCTCCAGAATCAGGATAGGGCACTTCAGCAGCAGGCAGAATCCATCCAGGAGCAGAGGTGACTCACTTCTGTTCTTGAAGTGCAGACTGGCCTGCTGGAACAGATAGTAGGGATCTTAAGATCAGCTCAGATTGGCAGAGTGGGTGGTGAGGAGGAGAGTGTTACCCATAGGGCCATTCCCATGGCTGTAGAGGGGCCATCTGGGCATCAGGGTGGGGAAAGAGGTCGTGATGTCACTTCTGACCAAGTCAATCTGGATCTGGAGGTCTGTCAGGAAGACCCTAGACAGGAGTCTTCTGGCCTCTTCAGCAGCCAAGTGGCGGTTCCTGTGGCGACTCGTCGCCATCCCAGGCGCAGGGGAGGAAAAGGAGGGAAGTGTTGTGACAAGCACTGAGTTCCCATTAAGCACTGTGGTGTCCTCTACTGTACTTATCTCTCTTCCCAAGGGTCTCCTTCCTTCCCTGCACTTCCTTTTCCACCAGGCACTACACTATAGCTATAGCTAACTCACTAACTCCCTATGGCAGTGGTGTTCAAACTGCGCTGTTGATGAGATGTAGGACTTAGGCTTCTGGGAGCTGAAGTTCAACATCTCTTCAAAAGCACATTTTGAACACCACTGTCCTACTTCAAATCTTAACACTAACAAATGGTGAAACAGCGCAGTAGCGCAACACCCCCATTCATTCATAAAAAAAAGAATTTCATTCATACAAATGGGTCAATGGTGTACTAGCGCAATTGCGCAGTTCAAGACAGACAAATTTTTTTAAAAAAATAAACTTTTATTTACAAAAACTATGTACATGGAATCACATTATTTACAGGGGAAGGGAAGGGGAAGGAAGGGGAACAGCAAACAAGGGAAAGGGAAGGAAAGGGAAAGTGGGGGGAGAAGCAGCTTCACTGGGCAGCTGGAGGTGCAGCGCCAGGAAGGACTTGGAGGATGTTGTGTAGGAGCTCCAAGATCCTATCCTGTCCTGCCTGTGTGGTAATGGTGGGGTTGCCTGGCACAAAGATGCCAGCTTCCATAGTTTCAAAAATGACAGAATTTCTGACCACCCTGGCATCATGAGCTGATCCTTGCCATCCAAGCTCCACATCCACAAAGCGACCAGTGTGATCACATGTCCCTTGCAGGATAACAGAATAGGACCCCTTTCTGTTCTGATAATTCTTCCTCTGCCCCAGGGGTGGCACAATCAGACAGTGGCACCCATCCACAGCGCCCACTACTTGTGGGAATCCAAGCTCAGCGAAACCTTCCATGATCTGTAGAAAGGAAAGGGGGGGAAATAGGTGAATAAATGACAAATTCATTATATCCATGCAATTACACCACAAAACAACCCACACATGAAATATTCCACATACAGGATAGGATAGTTTGACAAGTGGAAATATGTTTTGGACAGTGCCTTACCTTCCGGGCATCTCCCAAGTACACAGTCCGGGACAGCAGGAGCTTCTCCATGGCCAAGGCGAACTCCAGCAGGATTTGCCCTGCAGTGCAAACGCCAACCCCAAAGAGCTCTGAAGTCACCAAGTAGGTGATTTTATGGGCCAGCATGAAGATGGCAATGGCCACTCTCTCCTCCACTGGGATGGCTTTTCTCATCAATGAATCAGATCTCTCCAGTTCTGGACGGAGGATGTCCACCAGCCGGTGAAAGAGGGCACGGGGCATTCGGAAGTAACGCCTCCATTGGCTTTCAGACCAGGTGCGAGTGACTATGACAGACCACCAGTGATCACTTCTCTCCAGCGTCCAATAAAGCCAGGTCTTCCTTTTCTCGGACATAGCAATGCCACCGGCTAATTCACACTGCTCAAGCAGTGAGGCACCAACTGCAGCTATTCTCTCTTCTGTATCATCACTATCATCATCAGCTGTCATTTCAGTGGTCACAGCTGTCATTTCAGTGGTCACAGCTGTCATTTCAGTGGTCACTTCAACCATCCTGGCAGCACTAGCAGAGGCAAAGGCGGCAGCTTTGGCTGTGCTTTGAACATTGACGACAAGTGCCGACCACAAAGGAGAGGAGGCATCCATGTTGGTGATGATGCCCACAGTAACCCTTTGCTGAAGAATGCCAACGTCACTGGGTCAATGGCCAGCACTCCTCCTTTGTCTTCTTGCACATGCTCAGTCTGTGGCTGGTGTCAAAATCACTTAGAAGCCCCCTTTAAATCATTTAAAACTGCACAATTCGCAGCCGCAAACAGCGCAATAGCGCAGTTCAAGCCTCGACCATCGCAATAGCGCTGTTCGCGGCGGCACGAACAGCGCAACAGCGCAATTCGCAGCCGGCAAGGAAAAAAAAAATTAAAATCGCAGTTTAAAGCCGCGTTTATTGCTGCCCATGTAGCAGCTCCGCCTGTATTTGTAGCGTTCTGACAGCTTCCCATGTAACTGCTGAGCCACAAAAAAGACCTCAGATAAGTCGTTCCCACACCCCTCAGTGTAGCAGCTCTGCACTTTTTTAATGCACACCTGGGGCTTGCTATGTAGCTGCTAAGCATTAAGATAAAGGCGACTTCAGGTCACACTTTCTTGCCAATGTAAAAAGCCCCAATGTATCTGCAAACTCCTGTCCAGCAGAGCTGTTCAAGGCGGTAAGGGATCTAGCCCAGAAACCCACCTCCCAGAACCCATTACTAGCTCCTACAAAAGGATCAAGAGGATTGGTATAAAGAAATTTGGCAATTAGCAATTAATGATATGTTAACATTAAACTGAAAGTGAACAAAGGATTATGGAAAAGAAATGATTTTGATGTAATATGGAAAAAAATTATTCAAAAAGTATTAAGAAAAGAAGATAGAAAATTACCTTCACGAGATAAATTAAAATTTTGGTTGGAGTATATGGATGGGAATGGCTCCGGTGAAGGGGTGCACAGAGGTGATATTTAGTTATAAAATAAGTGTAAAAGCATCTGTTTGTATGAAAATGTGTTATAATTTGTATTGTAAAATTTTAAAAATACTAATAAAAAAACTAGACCCTACAACAGCCTGCTGTGATGTGTTAAATAATTATTTTGCAAATAAAATCTCTCAAATAAGAGCCAACTTGGACACTGATATTATAGCAGAGGTGATCAGTGAGGTGTCCAGCAACTCCATGAGTGGGATTAAACTGGATCGGTTTGGATCGGTGTGAGTACCGAGGACGTGGACCAACTCTTTGGTAGTGTGAAGACGTCAACATGCGCTCTCGATCCTTGCCTTTCATGGCTGGTTGTCCAGGATGGAGATGCTATAGTGAGATACCTATTTGAGATACCTTATTAATGCATCTCTTAGGGAAGGCCAGTTCCCATTTGAGAGAGGCTTCTCAGTGGCTTCTCCTTCCACTGGAAACTAGGCTGACCCACTCACTGCTGACCTTTTACTGCCAGGAAAAGACATTTTTATTTAAACAGGCATGTTAAAACCTTGCAGGCTAGGTTTTATTGGGGGATGAGGGGGTGGGTTTTAGATTACTATTTTTAACTTTAGATTACTATTTTTCCTCTGGGAAAAATTTACTGCAGCCAAAAAAGACTAAGCTGGCTGTGATTACCCAGAGGGCCTTTTCTTTTCTTCTCCCAAATTATGGAATAGCCTGTCGACACATCACGAATCTTGATGGCTTTTAAAAGGCTATCAAAACAGATCTTTTCCAACAGGCCTTCCTTCAATAACTCACTTGGTCACCCCACTATTATGGACCATCCTACTGATTACTCTCCACTGATGAAGATGCCCTCTTTTCCAGTCTCTGTTTTAATTGATTGTTTTAATGATCTAAATTATATTTTATTATGTTGGAATTATGTTGTTTGTGTAAGGAAAGATGGAATAGTGGGATTTATTTATTTATTAAATTGTATGAATTTTATCATTATTGTAAGCCACCTCAAATCATATTGGAGAGGCGGATAGAAATAAAATTTTATTATTTATTATTAAGTATTATTATTTACATATCAGGGTAATTAAAGCTTAGAGGAACCGTCCCTTTAAAGTTTCCTATAAATTATCCCTTTGGATTTTTTTTTCTATTTGACCCCTTTTTCTTCATCTATCAATGGATAATTTCTAGTCGTCACGTAAAAATAGGAGAGGAATTTTTTGGAAAGATGATGAGATGTTGGACCTGATAGCCTTGTGGGACCAAGAGAAGGTGCAACTACAACTTCAAGAGAACCACTTCTGCCAATGAATGGGAGTGATAGGATAGACAGTAATGGTGTTACACCTTCACCCCCTCAGTCTCCTGTAAATGGAACCGCTCCATCTAGTGGTCAACAGATAAAAAGTCCTGAGAAAAGCCCAGGGAATATTAAAGAGGAGGGGCAGAGAAGCCCAGTGGTTCCAGTTGAACCAAGTACAGTTAATCAACCAAGAAGGTCTCAGAGAGAGAACAAAGAGGTTCCACCTGAAAGGTTTTCTGTTCCCAATGTTATTAGAGTATGTAATATTATGTTAGAGCCTCAAAGTTATGAAGAAGTTTTGAGTTTGCCTCCCAGTGAGAAGGCAAGGTGGGAAGAAGCTATGCAAACTGAAATGGAATCCATGAAGGACCACAATGTGTATACTGTTATGGATTTGCCAGCAGATAAAAAACCTGTAGGGTGTCGCTGGGTATATAAAATCAAACACTCTAGCTCAGGAGAAGTGAAGTATAAAGCTAGACTTGTAGCTCAAGGTTTTTCACAAAGGAGGTTAGAGAGCTATGATGAGGTTTTTTCACCTACTTCTAAAGCTGAAAGTCTGAGGTTAATCCTCACTATAGCTGCTCAAACAGGTGCCTTAGTTCACCATTTTGATGTGACTACAGCTTTTTTAAATGCACAGCTAGAAGAGACAATATTTATGGTGCAACCTCCTGGTTTCCAAACAAGTGACCCAAATATGGTTTGGAAACTGAATAAGGCTATTTATGGGTTAAAACAGTCAGCTAGATGCTGGTACAAATGTCTTAAAGCTGAACTATTGAGACATGGATTCAAAGAAGGTATTGCTGATTCCTGTGTTTTTACCAAAGGGTCAGGTAAAGATTTACAAATTGTGCTTGCATTTGTAGATGATATTTGTTTTGTTGCTCCGTCTATAGACCATGTAAATAGGTTTACAGTAAACCTGGGAGAAAAATTCCAAATAAAGCATTTGGGAAGTATTCAAAAATACTTAGGTATAGAGATAGAAAGAACAGCTGATGGAAGTTTTCTGCTTAGTCAAAAAGAAAAAATTAAGCAGCTTTTACAGAAACTCCATATGGAGAACTGCAAAGGTCAGGTAACTCCTATGGCAGTAGACTTTGTTAAAAGTGAATGTGATATATTTGATGATGTGGAACTTTATCAGTCAGCAGTAGGGAGTCTACTATATCTCACACACTGGAGTTGGCCAGATTTATCTGCAACTGCAAATATATTAAGTCATTTTTGTTCAAAACCAACGAATTCAGCCTGGCAAGCTGTAAAGAGAGCTCTGAGATATTTAAAGGGAACAATAGATTATAATTTGTTAATTTCATCCGTGGTATCAAGTGAGTTATGTTGTTATGTAGACAATGATTTTGCTAATGATGTACATGATAGAAAATCTACAACAGGCATTGTTATTTTTTATGCCAAAGTTCCTGTAGTATGGAAATCTAAGAAACAGAGTTTTGTTTCAGTTTCTTCAGCAGAGGCAGAATTTGCCGCTTTATCTGATTTGTGTTGTGAATTAGTGTGGTTTATACAACTCCTAAAGGATCTACAGATTGAAGTAGAGAAGCCTGTAGCTGTTTATGAAGAATCCCAAACATGCATTGAGATGGCAACAGAAAGGGTGAAAAGTCGCACTAAACACGTAGATGTAAAATATCATAATGTTAGAGATGTTGTACAAAGCAATGTAATACAACTGATATATTGTGCATCACAAGAAAATGTAGCTGATGTATTTACCAAGCCATTGGTTGCAGTAAAACACAAAGAAATGGTGTCCAGGCTTGGTATGGTGTAAAATGTTGAGTAAGTCTACACACATCATCCAGTGCACAAGGAGGGGGTGTCAGGGTTTGACTTTAAGTTGTGACTGGATGAAGATGCAGCATCAAACACGTGAAGCCAGAACAGGGTAAACCTGCAAGGAGCTAATGAGAAAGCAATTGGCTAATAGGCCAGGTGGCTGTTATAGCCAATTAGCTGACTATAACTCCCTGTAAGTCTGCTGAATTGACAGAAGCACTTTGTACATGCTCTCCATGCTTGTGGGTGCATTATGCACCAGGTCTATGTGTAACCCTCTCTACGCTGTTAGAATGGTAAGGCAATATTGTAATACTGCCTAAATAAGAAGTCCTTATGCTGCACTATATTTTTGCTGCAAAGTACTGTTGCCATTTATATTATTTTTGCTTTGCTTCTACTTAAAGACTCATGCTGAGTAAAAGCTAACTTTTGTTATACCTCCAAAAATCTCTGCTGTTGTCTTTTATTAAAATACACACCCCAACATGAAGAAAGGACATGACAGGACTGTGGAGGAGCACAGGACAAAGTCTAAAACCTTAACTGCCTTTCCACCATTCCCCCTCCTCCCTGCAAGAGGAAGATTCCATCCTGAGAGGGGACAAAGAAAGGGCCAGCCACACATCTCCTGCTGCCTCTGCACCACCCTCCTCCTGCCTCCAGTGGAACTTTCCTCAGAAGTCACTTATCCTTCCATCATCCTCAGCAACTGGGACATTGGGCAAAGGTTTCCAAAGCCACCCCTTCCTTATCTACTAGATCCTTCTTGTTTTGTGGTTTTCAGGCAATGTTATCTAGCACTGTTGGTTATTATTTTTCTCTTTTCTCACTGTCACTTTTTCTCCTGTTTATTGGGCACTGCATCCATCCCTTCCCATGGCTCCCCGCATCTCTCCCAACCTGATCCCTATCCGACCTCTCCCTGTCTCCCAACTTCCATTCTTCTGCTCACTCTGGAACTGTTGCTCTGCCACTCCGAAAGCAGCAGCAATTCACGATCTTTTCCTTTCTAGCTCACTCAGTCTCCTTGCTCTAACTGAAACCTGGCTCCCAGCCCACGATACTGCTACCTCTGCTGCCCTCTCTTTTGGTGGTCTTTCTTTCACCCACACAAGCCGCCCTGAGGGTCGAGGAGGTGGGGTTGGTATCTTGCTGTCTAATTCTTGCCAGTTTCAACCCCTTTCTCTTCCCACTAATTATAGTTTCTCTTCATTTGAGTCTCATTCTATTAGACTCTTTTCTCCTTTGCAGCTTCGGGTTGCTGTCATTTATCGCCCTCCTGGTTCTGCTAACCAATTCCTTTCGGACTTTGAGTCATGGCTCACCTTTTTTCTCTCAGACTCAGTTCCCTTTCTAATTCTAGGTGACTTTAATATCCACCTTGATGATCCTAAGAATCCTTCAACATCTCGCTTTAGCTCCCTCTTAGCTTCTTTCGATCTTCAACCTCATTCCACCTCTCCTACCCATTCTTCTGGTCACTGCCTTGACCTAGTTCTCGCTTCTAAGTGTGTCATCTCTGACTACTTGGCATCTGACTATCCATTGTCAGATCATCATCTAATTTCTTTTACTCTTACTTACATCCCACCTCCTCGTAATGTTGTTCAACGCACTTTTCGTAATCTTCAATCTGTTAATTCTGATCATCTCAGTCAGACCTTGGGTTCTTCTCTCTCTTCTCTAAATCTTTGGGACTCCGCTGACTCAGCAATGTCTTTATTCAACTCCACTCTCTCTGCCACCCTTGACAGCTTTGCCCCTGTATCTGTTCGTACGTCCTCCTCTGTGTCTAGGCCTCAGCCCTGGCTCTCTCCTGTAGTTAGGTTTCTCCGGTCCTGCTCTCGAGCAGCCAAATGCCTTTGGAAAAAGTCCAAGGACTGGGCCGATTTTATTCATTATAAATTTGTTCTTTCATCCTTCTCATGTGCCTTGTCTATGGCAAAACAGAATTACTATAAATCATTGATCTCTGCCAACGAGAGGCGCCCGCAGCGCTTGTTCTCCTGCTTCAATTCACTGCTAAAACCTTCTTCTCCCCCGTCTTTTCATCATTTTCCCCCACTGACTTCGCCAACTACTTCCTCACAAAAGTCAGTACTATTCGATCTGAAATTGTTCCTCCTGATTTGCCCCCTACCACTATTTCCTGGTACCTTCTACTAATAAACTCTGTGTTTCCACCTGTATCTCTGGATGAACTCTCTACACTGCTAAATTCTTCCAAACCTCCAACTTGTTCTCTTGATCCTATTCCCTCCCATCTTCTAATCTCTATAACCCCTTCTTTTCTGCCCTCGCTCCTCTATATCTTTAATCTCTCTCTCTCTCTTCGGGATCCTTCCCTTCGGATTTCAAACATGCTCTCGTTTCCCCAATTCTGAAGAAACCCTCTCTCGACCCCTCTTCTCTGCCTAGCTACCGCCCGATCTCTCTTCTTCCTTTTCTCTCTAAGGTTCTGGAACGGATAGTTTATTCTCGCTGTCTTGAGTTTCTTGAAGCCAATTCCATCCTGGACCCGTTTCAGTCTGGCTTCCACCCACGGCACTCTACAGAGACAGCCCTCACCAAAATCTCAAATGATCTCTTGCAGGCCAAGGCAAATGGCCTCTACTCTATTCTCATTCTTCTAGATCTGTCTGCGGCCTTTGACACCGTGGACCACTGTCTCTTGCTTGACTTACTTTCTGACCTCGGGTTCTCCGACTCTGTTCTCAACTGGTTCAAATCTTACTTGTCAGACCGATCCTTTGCCGTGGTCACAGGTGGTCAGACTTCCTCCTCTGTCCCCTTATCTGTTGGGAGTTCCTCAGGGCTCTGTCTTGGGTCCCCTTCTGTTCTGTCTTTACACACTGTCCCTTGGTAAACTCACCAGTTCTTTTGGTTTCTCCTATCATCTGTATGCCGATAACACTCAGCTGTATCTTTCAACCCCTGACCTTTCGCCGGGGCTTGAACAGCAAGTCTCCTCTTGTCTGGCTGCCATCTCTCAGTGGATGCGGCATCGGCGCTTGAAGCTCAACATGTCTAAGACAGAGCTTCTCGTCTTCCCACCTAAGCCCACCCTTCAATACTCCTTTTCTGTTTCTGTTGACGGCATTTCTATTCAGCCGGTTCAGCAAGCCCGCAGTCTTGGCTTCATTTTTGATTCCTCAATGTCATTTACTCTCCAGATTCAGGCCACTGCCAAGACCTGTAGATTCTTTCTTTACAACATTGCTAAAATCCATCCTTTCCTCTCAGCCTCCACCGCCAAGACTCTGGTCCATGCCCTAGTGGTATCACGACTAGATTATTGTAATCTCCTTCTGACAGGGCTTCCTCTCTCTCATCTCCATCCTTTAATCTCTGTCCAGAACTCAGCTGCATGTATTATCACATCCGCTCGCCGCTTTGACCATGTTTCTCCTCTTTTATCCTCCCTTCACTGGCTCCCCTTCCCCTTCCGCATCCAGTACAAGCTTTTGTTGTTGACTTTAAAAGCCCTCCACAGACTGGCCCCTCCTTACTTGTCTGAACTTCTTTCTCCTCACACTCCTTCTCGTACCCTCCGTTCTGGTAGTCAAGGTCTCCTGTTCCAGCCGAGGATTTCCACTGCCCCATCCCGGATTCGTCCCTTCTCACTTGCTGCCCCTCACTCCTGGAACCTTCTTCCCCCACATGCACGCCTCATCACTTCCCTAACCAGGTTCAAAACTGAGTTAAAGACTATATTATTTAGGGAAGCTTTCCCAGGACTGTGCCATCCACCCCAGGATGCCTCCTTTTAACTTTGTATTAAGAAGCCATGCCCTCCCTCCTGTCCATCTGCCTTGGTCCTGGCCCCAGAGGGAGAGAAGAACCACCAGACTTCACCCCCTTTCCCATCACCTTCCCCTCTTCCTTTTGTGTTGTCTCTCTTAGACTGTAAGCCTGAGGGCAGGGATCCGTCTAATTTAAGATTGTATGTACAGCACTGTGTAAATTTACAGCGCTATATAAATAAAGGTTAATAATAATAATAATTAACATGGACATTTAAAGCAGCAAATCAGGCAGCTCCTAGAAGTGGCAGTGATGTGATCACCATGCCTTTTTTCCAAGAACTGGAAAAATAAATTAGCTGGTGACGCAAGTGTGGAACCCAAAAGGCTGACGTCGGCAACGGGCGTGATCTCAAGAGTGAGGTTGAAAATATTGTAGGATTCAAAGTAAAGAATGGTCTTAGCAGCATCCAATACGAAATTATATTATGAGGCATATTGTCTGACACAGTTAAAAGAATGGACAACATTAGAAAACAACAGGTTATTAGAACTGGAAGGGGAGGGTCTACGATTCGAATGGCATGCATATTTGGCATATGGAAAAGAGAAGGCAAATTTTAACAACCATTGTATGAGAAGGGCGCTTTGCATATGAAAATAAACAAAACCAAACCTAGAACTTTGTTGAAAATTCCTCTTTGAATTTTGCTTCCCATGAGATGCTTCATAGAAAAGAGATCTCAGAAGGGAGAAATTGGCTCCCATATCAAATTTTATTTAAAAAAGACCAAGATGGCAAATTCTGTTTGAAATCCCAGGAGGAATTGAAGGAGGAGGAGGAGGAGTATAAGCTATATTGCTTGCATGCTGATGTATTTCAGGCTGGAAGGGACAAAGCCCACCCCGCAGAATCCCAATCCCCCCAGTAGCACTGCCTCTTCTCTGAGAGAAGCCAACCTAGCCAAAGAGGCACAGCTGGCACTCCCTGGCCCACTTCCACACCTGTTACCCCCCACAGCAACTTCCTTTATCAGTGCTGACCACCTCCAGCACCTAAGAATGCCCTTTGGCTGAGTGGTTGACCACTGTGAGGTTTCTCCCTGCCCAAATCCTATTATGCCTTGTCACCCCACCCTCCAGCACTTACACCTCCCATAGGTGGCCTGGACTCCCATTGCCCCATAACCTGCATGTATGGATACACAGCTGTCACTTGCCACCAGAGAGCACCTTCCTGCCCCAATTCCTCCTGCCATCTGCAGCCCCCCCCCCCCCAAATGCCCATGGGACTGGTATGGCATCCTGGAAGTTTATATAGAAAGATATATAAAGTGCAGAATAATGGCATTTTTTCCACTGAGTGCATTGATCCCTCCTGGCAAGAGAGGGGAGTTTCTGCATTGCCCTCAGCCTTTGTCCAAACCAGCTCTATCAATTAATTTTTGTATGTGTACACCGCTCTGATTGTTGGAAGAGCGGTATATAAATAAAGATTTATTATTATTATTATTCCCAAATTTTGGAACTCCCTTCCCAGGGGCCAGGATGGCCCTGTCCCTGCTGTCCCTTAAGACATGAAATTACCAACATGTTTGTGTTGCCAGACGTTTACAGATGTTGAGCTAGTGTACAAGCAAAACAAAAAACCTGAAATAAAGGCTGCTAAAACAGCTTCAGGACAGGATATGGAGTGGAGACTGCCATGGTTGCCTTAGCTGATAACCTTCATCAAGGCATCAACAGGGGAAGTGTGACCCTGTTGGTTCTATTAGACCTCTCAGCAGCCTTTGATACAATTGACCATGACATCCTTCCTCTCAGGCAGATTCCAACCTATCTAAGGGATTGCCTTCTTCCATATCATCCACCCCATGCACTCAGGTCTTCCTCTGAAAAGAATTTATTGCAAGCTATAAAGACCAGGTTAACTGCAACTTCCCAGAGGACCTTTTCTTCAACCACCCCAAGATTATGGACTGGTCTGCTGGAGGAGATCCATCATATTACCACCTTGGACAGCTTTAAAAAGGCTGTCAAAGATAAAAGAGACTTGACCACTATAGACTGATATCTTTGTTAAACTTCAACTATAAAATCACGTCTTCAATATTAGCAGAGAAACTAAAACATGTTTTAATGGACAATATTCAAGAAAATCAATCAGGCTTTTTAACCAAACAAGACAATTAAAAAAACAATGTTCTCACTATTATTATTATTATTATGAAAGAAACAATGAAAAAAATGGCATTAATTTTTGTGGACGCAGAAAAAGCATTTGATAATGTGGACTGGAAATGTATGAAACAACTTTTTAGTAAGATGGCATTAGGACCACAATTTTGTGATTGGATTCAAAAAATTGATGAGGAACAATTTGCTCATTTATTGATTAATGGAAAGAAAACAAAAAGATTTGAAGTCTCAAAAGGAACAGACATGGATGCCTGGCTCGGATTCCAACTTGGTTCTGCCTCTGGGCAGTCACCGACAAGTTCACCTAGTCCCTCATTGCTGGTACAGGAGGCGGGAATGGAGGATGACGGCGGTCCTGTCCGGTTGGCGCGTGCGGCAAGGGTTAGGTGGGAAGAGTCCGAACCACCAATTCGTGTTGGGAAGAGCCAGAGGCAGGAGGATGAGCCGCTTGCTCTCCCATCTCCTCCAACATCACCACCTGCTTCCACGTCTTTAGCAGATGTGGATGAAGCGGAGGGTGCTAGTAAGAGGAAGAGACAGAAAACCTCTCCCTCCACTTCCTCAAAGGAGGAGCTGCCTGCCTCAGGCACAGGCCTTTGCAGAGTTGTCAGAGAGGGTGAAGAGCCTGGAGAAGGCTTTCGCCAGCCAGGAAGCCGCCTTTAGAGAATTGTCAGAGAGGGTCCACAACTTGGAGAGGGCCAGACGCCAAGACACTCAGACCCTTGTAGAGCTGTCAGAGAGGGTGAAGAGCCTGGAGAGGGCCAGATGCCAAGTCGCTCAGTGCCCTCATGCACAGTCCTTTGCAGAGTTGTCAGAGAGGGTAAAGAGCCTGGAGAGGGCCAACTTTGCAGAGTTGTCAGAGAGGGTGAAAAGCCTGGAGAGGGCCAACTTGGAGGAGCTCCAGAGGAAGCTAGAGAGGGATGTAGCCAGGATCCAAGCCGCTCTGCTATAAGGCACAAAATCTTGCGTGAGAGCGAGACTAGGGCAGACCATTGTTGGTGATCGATTTGGCCGGGCTTAAGACGTGGTTGCGATGTTTCCTGAATAGTTCCCCATTATGTTTAATTTTATTTGGCGGGGGGGGGGGGGGAATTGAAGGATTTGAATTGTATGTTGTCATAGTGTTTTGTTTTTAATCTTTGTAAGCTGCCCTGATTGCATCTTGTAGAGGGGTGGGAAATAAATAAAATTTATTATTATTATTATTATATATTGTTATTTATTATGACTTTAGAAGTACTATTAAATACAATCAGACAAGATACGAACATTCAAGGTATAAGAATAAATGACCAGGAATATAAAATTGCAGCATTTGATGATAATCTGGCTATTATTTTGGAAGATCCAATTTGGCAAATTGAGAAATTATTCCAGACTATAGAAGAATTCAGGAAGGTAATTGGCTTGAAAATTAACTATATCAGTTAGTGCAGAGCATGGCAGACAGGTTGGTTTCCGGTAAAGCCAGAAGCAATCACATAACATCTATTTTAAAATTGCTCCAATAGTTTCTGGGTGCAATACAAGGTGTTTGTTATTATCTTTAAATCCCTAAATGGCTTGAGTCCAACCTACCTTCAGGATGGCCTTCTTCCTTATAATCCTCCTCACACCCTCAAGTCCTTTGAGAAAAATTTATTACAGCTTATGAAAACTAGGCTGTTTGCAACCACCCAGAGGACCTTCTTGGCAACCGCTCCCGGATTATGGAACAGCCTGCTGGAGGAAATCCATCATATTACTGGTTTAAACAGCTTTAAAAAGGCTGGTAAGACATATCGCTTCCTGCAGATCTTCCCCGAATAGATAACCGGCCACCAAATCAGAACCCGTCACCCCTCTGAATCTGCTATAGCCACTCTTTGATTTGTTAGGTACGTTTTAAAATTGTGAATTGTTTAATTGTTAATTTTAAGGGAGGGTGGATTCCGGGGATTCTGGATTCTAAAATTTTAACTTGTCTCTGACAGAGAGGCAAGATATAAATTAATTAAATTTTTATTATTTATTACTATTAAAGACAGTAATGATAACAAAAAACTTATCTAACAAAAGAAGAACATTTTTAAAATATCACCAACTGTACAGTTAAAAATAAAGTTAAATATCTGGGCATACAGATATATAAAAAGAACTTGGATTTATTTGGCAATAATTACAAAACAAAATGGATGGGAATTAAGGTAGATATGGAGAAATGGAAGAAAATAAATCTCGCACTGACAGGAAGAGTCAAGGTACGGTTGTACTGCCTAAAATGAACTTTTTATATTAATGCATCCCCATTATTCACAATACTAGTCACTTCAAAGAATGGGAGAAAGACATGAAGAATATTATTTAGGATGATAAGAGACCAAGAGCTCTTAATGATGAAGAAGAAAGGTGATGGAGGAAGAAGCACCCCAGGTCTTGAGCCAGTGCTCTCAATTGGTTGTTACAATGGATATCTATCGAAAACTATAGAATACTACATTTAGAGGGCTTTAACAACTGGTTTGGGTGGCATAGGTAACTGTGGTACAACAAATCATCCATCAAGAGTTTAAACATCACTTGATCAGAAGGGCTCTCCTACATACATGGAACAAACTGAAGAAGAATATATAAAGGAAAATCCCTCTTTGGGTCTCTCCACATGAAGTATTTTGTGGGAGATGGTCAGCTTTTAAAATATGGTTGAGATACAAAGATTTGTTGAAAACAACAGAACAAGGTTAACTATGAACTCAAAACAATTGAAGAATTAGAACAATTGGGTCCAAAAATACATTGGTTTCTATTGGTTGGTGGGCCTGACAAGATGTCTCGGGAGGTGTGCTGTCTCCCTGGGCAAAGATACGTGATGTGACAGAGAGGCTGACAAGACTGGTCAAGCCTACTGATCAATACCCCTTTCTTTTGGTTCATGTGGGAACCAATGATACTGCAAGGCACAGCTTTCAGAATATCATAAGGGATTACGAGGATCTGGGTAGGAAGCTGAAAGAGATGGATGCACAGGTTGTCATATCATCTCTTCTCCCAGTTGAAGGGCATGGTCCAGGAAGGAAGAAGAAAATAGCAGATGTCAACTACTGGCTCTGCAGATGGTGCCGCCAAGAACGGTTTGGATTCTTGGATCATGGGCTGCAGTTCCATGAGGAGGGACTTCTGGCAAGGGATGGGCTGCATCTCACGCCAGCTGGCAGATATGTTCTTGCCAACAGTCTGAAGAATCTGATCAGGAGGGCTTTAAACTGAGATATGTGGGGAAGGGAGACAGTATTCTGGAAGGCAAAAGGGCTGAAGAGTATAGTCAAAGTGGCATAGAGGGAACAAGGCAAACAGTCCAAGGACCCAACAGTAGGAGGCAAAAAACGTGCAAAGGCAGCAAGTAAAGGGGACACATGGTCTTAGATGTCTCTACACTAATGCACAGAGTATGGGAAATAAGCAAGATGAACTTGAACTCCTAGCACAACAAGGGAAATATGATATAATAGGCATCACTGAAACCTGGTTGGATGAGTCTCATGACTGGAATGTAGAAATAGAGGGATATCACCTTTTTAAGAGAAACAGGCCAAACAAGAAAGGAGGAGGAATAGCATTATATGTCAGGGATATTTACACCAGTGAAGAGATCCAGGACATCAGTACTGGAGGCCAAGTGGAGAGCATCTGGATAAAAATTAAAGGAGAGGGAAACAAGAGGGATGTTACTGTGGGAGTCTACTACAGACCCCCCGACTCAGGCAGAGGAAATGGACGATGCCTTTCTAGAACAGATGACCACACACTCAGAAAGGAGAGATGTAGTAGTGATGGGGGACTTCAACTATCCGGATATTTGCTGGAAGTCAAACTCAGCCAAATCCTCAAAGTCTAGCAAATTCCTCACTTGTCTGGAAGACAATTTCATTGTCCAAAAGGTGGAAGAGGCAACAAGGGAGTCAGCTATTTTGGATCTGATCTTAACCAACAGGGAAGACCTAGTTAATGGGGTGCAAGTGGTTGGATCCTTAGGGGGAAGTGACCATGTTCTCCTGGAGTTTGTTATACAGCGGAAAGGGGAAGCCAGGCATAGTCAGAGATGCACTCTAGACTTTAGGAGAACTGATTTCAATAAACTTAGAGAAATACTGGGGGTTATCCCATGGTCAGGAAAACTAAAAGAGAAGGGAGTTCAAGACGGATGGGAGTTTCTCAAAAGGGAGATACTGAAGGCACTATTTCAAACAGTTCCAATGAGGAAGAAAAATGGAAGATGTCTCAAAAAGCCAGGATGGATGACTAAGGAAATTTCAACTGAGCTAAGTTTTAAACGGAACATGTATAAGAAATGGAAAAATGGTGGTAGTTATTTTAATATAGTGATGGATGAAACCACCGATATGTCTATTACTAAGCAGTGTGTATTTGTTGTGATATATTACGATGAACAAATGAATTTTGTCAAAACAAAATTCTTTGACACGAAGGAGGTAAAATCTGACAGCTGGTGACTTGGTACAGTGTTTAAAAGATACCCTCAACAATAACATTAAAACATCTAGCAGAATTTTCCTCAGACACAACAAATGTAATGTTTGATGAACATCACTCCGTTGTCTCACTCTTGAAAGCAGAATTTCCAGAAGATCTCCTGAAAAATGTAGGGTCGCACTTTAGCAGAAGTTACTAAAGGCAACAGACTTTGGTTGAATTTCAAGAATTTTTCAGGGTTGAAATTCATAACATGCTCACCCTTTCAATAACAAGGTTATAATAAAAAAAACCATGTGTTTATGCTAGCCATAGATGCAGGCAAAACACCAGGAATATATTCTTTCAAAACACCACCACATAGCCCCCCAAAAACACAGAAAACTATAAATGCTGGCCGTGAAAGCCTTTGACTTCACGAATTTGATAAGCACTTTGTCAGGAGGGCTCTTCTCAAGATTTGGATTAACATCAAATTACAATTTTATGATAGAATACCTTTATGAATATCCACACAAGAAGCCTTCTTGGAAAAAAATATAGAATTATTATTTTAAAACATAACTTTAGCAATCTCACTATGCGCTCGAAAGAAGAGATGGAACAGAAAAATAAAATCCAAAATCCTCACAGAACAGAACTAAATTAAAAAAAGCATTCCACAGATACTTCAAAGACTTATTCACTCGAAGAACAATAAAGGAGGAAGGAATCTAAGAATTTCTTGATAAGCAAATGTGCAAATGACAGATGATCAACAAAGGGAAGAACTAAATAGAAAAACTAACTGCAATATATTACAAAAAGCTTGAAAACTGTATTGCAAAGCCACTACAACTAACAATAAACACAATCTTAGAAGGCAGGATCCCAGAATCATGGAATTCTGCATTTATAACGCTAATCCCCAAAGAAGATAAGAATATAAGGAGGTAAATTTTTTTAGGTCAGTCACGCTCCTTAACACAGATTATAAAATTTTCACAGCAATACTGGCTGGGAGACTTAAAAAAATATGAACCAATTGGATAAATAAAGATCAAGTAGGATTCTTACCCAACAAGACATATGAAAGAAAATATTACGAATATACTTAACATTGTGGAATATCATGATATAAAGGCCAAGCAAACAAGCAGCACTAATATTCCTGGATGCAGAGAAGGCCTTTGACAATGTAAATTGGGACTTTCTAACAGGAACACTAAATAAAATGAAATTAGGTGCAAAATTTTAAAATTGGATCACAGTGATTTATAAAAAAACAAATTGCAAGAATATTAATTAACGGAGAAAAAATGCCAAATTCAGAATGGCACAAGACAAGATTGTCCTCTGTCCCCTCTTTTATACATTACGGTATTAGAAATCCTGAACAATAAAGTCAGATCAGAAAAAAGAATCACAGGTATAAAGATAAGAAATCTTAATAATAAAATAGAAACATATGTGGATGACATGGTGGTAACATTATCTAACCTGCTAGAAAGTATCTTACAACTATAAAGGAATATGGTAAATATGCAAATCTAAAGATAAAGGAAAAAAGACAAATATGTTAACAATAAACATGACTAAAATAGGAAAAGAGGAACTAACATATTTATCAGGCTATGACATAAAGAAAAAGGTAAAATAACTGGGAATATATATTACTACAAAAAACTCGGATCTCTTCAAAAATAATTATGGAATAATCAGGCAAGAGATTAAAAAAGACTTACACAGATGGTCAAACTTGAACCTTTCCGGGATAGTAAGAATCTCAACAGTTAAAATGAACATTATATCCATATTATTTCTTTTCCAATCTCTACCAATAATCATGAATGACAAAACCATTTAAAGAATGGGGAAAAGATATAGCAGCATTCATATGGGACAGAAAGAAACCCAGAATAAAACTGAAAATATTGCAAGACAATATAGAGAAGAATTAGGCATTCCACATTTAAAGCAATCTTACCTACCATGCACATTTGGATTGGATTAAAGATTGGGTAAAAATTGAAGAGGAAAGATTGTTACAATTAGGAGGATTCAGTCTCCCATTCGGATGGCATGCATACCTAATATATGATAAAATTAAAGTGAATAAAGAATTCAATAATCATTACATTCGGAAATCCCTACTAAGAATCTGGCAAAAATATAAATCGAAACTTATTTGGAAAATCCCAAGATGGACTTCTATGAATGAAGTATTTTACAGAAGGGAAAGAAAGAAAGAGGAAAGCTGGACAACTTATAAAGAACGCCTAATATTAGTCAATGGAAAATAAAAGAATGCAAACCATGGAGGAATTAATACAAGGAGGTCTGAAATGTAATTGGTATTTATATAGACAGATTACAGAAAGATTAAAAATAGATGAAAAAATACACCAGATAGAGAAGAGACTGAATTTGACAAATGGATGATTCAAGAAACACAACATAGTATCTCAAAATTATATAAATTTATATTAAAATTGGAAATGGAACAAGAAACGGTAAAATAATATATGATTAATTGGGCACAAGACATTGGCAGACCTGTACTTTTTGAAGAAGGGGAAAAAATTGGAAAGTAAGATTAAAACACACATTGAGTTACGACATAAAAGAAAATTACTACAAAATCCAGTACAGGTGCTATCTTACACCAGAAAAGCTATCCAAAAAATATAAAAAACAATTAAAGTGAATGCTGGCACTGTTTAGATAAAAAAGGTATATTCATGCACATGTGGTGGGAATGTAAATGGGCAAAAAAATTATGGAAACAAATACATACTGAAATAATAATAAAAAATTCTGGATACTAAAGTTAATTTGGATCCTGAAATATTTTTACTAGGTATGGTAAATGAAGAGTTAGAAAAAAAAGCAGGTAGGATTATGTTTTATATGATTGCTGTGGGTAGATCAGTTTTTGCAACAACAAAAAAATGGAAAAGTAAGAGAGAACCATTAATTGAGGAGTGGTTAATGAAACTGCATGATAATATGGAACTTGATAAATTAGCAAGTTTACTATGAGTCAAAAATCTGAATAAATTGTTGAGTCTTCATTAGTAAATGAGTATCTGAGACATGGGGGGGGTGAATATTATAACATTAGAGGATTAAAACCAAAGTGTGTAATATATCTGCATCATACCGAAACCAACAATATAAAACAGGTGGAATCAGGAAGAAGATAATAAGGGTTTATATTGAACAAACAATAGAAATTGGATAAATTAACATGTGTTAAAAAACATTGATTTGTAACAATTAATAATTAATAAGTATGAACCACAGGAATAGAAAGAACCTATAAAAGAAATCAGAAAGTCCAATATGTACGGGGAAATTTTGATGATAGTC
Source organism: Urosaurus nigricauda (assembly GCA_034509955.1). Taxonomy (NCBI): domain Eukaryota; kingdom Metazoa; phylum Chordata; class Lepidosauria; order Squamata; family Phrynosomatidae; genus Urosaurus; species Urosaurus nigricauda. The sequence goes on along the minus strand of JAOEGL010000004.1, from coordinate 252,409,119 downwards.
AAAGTAAAGTAAAGGAAGTCATTTTAATGTATGTTTTTAAACATGTATGTATTAGCTTTGTTTTATAATTTTGTTGGTGTTGATGTTATATTTTCTGTTGTATTTTATGTTATGTATACTTTAAGTGTTTTAATACTAGAAATATAATTTTAAAAAATTATAAATTATTGCTGACGAGAGAACTAGAACAAGAAGTAATTAAGAACTACGTGATAAAATGGGCACATGATATAGGTCAGACAATTGCTTTAGAGAAAAGAAAAAATGCCCGAAACAAAACTAATGCATTCATAGCCTTCCAAGATCTAAGTGAAAACTATATAAAAATTGTCAATAGGTGGTACTATATACCAGCAATATTGAATAAAATATACATATCAGGAAATAACAAATGTTGGAGATGTAAGAAAGAGATTGGCTCATTGTATCACAAGTGGTGGAGGTGTTCTAAGATTTTTAAAAATTGGTCTAAGGTCCATATGTTAATTCAAGAAAGGCTGAAAATACAATTTTCTTTGCTGCCTAAACTATATCTGTTAAATATGACTTTGGCTTTAGGTAAGGAAGTAAAACACAAATATTAGAGGATAATTTTATATCCAGTGACAGCTGCAAGACTAATAGTAGCTAGAAGTAGAACCCAAATATTGGAGGATAAGTTTATATCTAGTGCCTGTACTGAGAGAAAGGCAAGATAATAAATAATAATAATAATAATAATAATAATAATAATAATAATAATAATAGAAGATACACCTCAAACATAGGATTGGGTGATAAAAATAAGTGAAAGGAAGGAGATGGATAGACTAATGGATAGACTAACATTTATGGTGAATTACAAACCAATAAATAAAGTACAGAAAGACTGGGTACCAATTACAATATTCTGGGAAGAAAATTGGGGCATTAACAGAAATCTTCTATAAGTTCATTTGGAACGAACAATAACTTATCATGAAGGAAACTGATAAATCAAATGAGAAATAAGCATGGATTATCCTCAGGAGAATCAAACACATCTAACAGGGAGGTTTCATTACATTACATTCTCGTAAAATACTCGGGTTTCGGAAGGTGTCACAATAGAAAATAGAGCACCGTTGGAGCTTTTCAGGTTTATATAGGGTTTTTTTAGGGTTTTGGTACTTGGAGAAAATATATAATACAGTACAGTATAAAGGAATTTAATAGGAAGGTGAATATTTGATTTCATATAAAGGTGAGGCAGGATGAAGTGATTTCTTTGTGCTATAGTATGTGAAACGAAGGGATGTTTTACAGTAAAAGAATACCTTTTTAAAGTTTGCATTTATACTTTGAATGTATAATCAATCATTATAAAATAAAAAAAATTATATATAAAGAGCTGTGCTTAACAGATTTCAAACTGCTGAGACTGTGAAGAGACAGGAAATCTGAAGCTGTATATATTGAGCTAAAACAAATGTTCTATGAAACCAAGTGTAGTGGAAGAAACTTAGGCTGCATCCGCACTGGAGAAATAACCCGAATGGAGCTCACAACAAACTCCATCTCCCAGAATTCCACAGCCTTGCCAGACAAGTTAAAGCGGTGCCAAACCGGGTTATTTCTCCAGTGTGCACACAGCCTTCGAAGTAGTTATTTTAAGTTTCTTTTTTCCTCTCTTCCTCCGGAGGAAACTAATTCTCCCCACCCATCTCTCCTATTACTGCTAATAATAATAATAATATTTTATTTATATCCTGCCTCTCCAAAGACACAACACACCCACCCAAAATCTATGATGCCCCACAGGAAGTAACTGAAAGGAATACAAAGGGCAGCAAAGGGATACCCAGCACCTCTGAACAGAAGAGGAGAACAGCCATATTCTCCCTCTGCCCCTACCAAAGCCCCCAACCCCATATTTTTTACGTTTCTTTTTTCCACTCTTATTCAGGAGGAAACCAACAACGGGAAGTGAAAGAGGACTTCTGGAGGGTCAACATGGGCCAGACCTAGAGATGTGAAGGCCTGCGGAAAAAAACATTTTTGTCCGTGTTTTTCCAGACACGTGCTAAAATAAAATATTCCGTAATTGGTTTTCTTCCTTTTTTCAATTTTTCTTGTTTTTTTCCCCAGTCCCCCCCCTCATTTTTTCCAGTTGGATGCCAAAATACCTGGGCACCTCCGCTAGGGGGTGCCTCCTCTGTCTCTAATGTAGCCCCCTTCACCCTCCATAAGAAACCCAACCCATCCCCTTCCCTTGGCAAGGATGTCCCCCAGGAAGGTCCAGCCCCTTAGAGCCCTCAAGGGGGTAGAGATCCTCCTAGGAAAATATCCCAAAACATTGAAATGCTGGTGCCCTAGGTAACAAGAGGTACCACTGTTGCCCTGATCCTGGCTGTGGGGCAAAGCCATCAGGTTCCCACCCCTTCCACACCCAAGGCCTTTCACATCCTTACCTACTACTAAGAGTTCCAGAGGCCAGATTATCGACCACCATGAAGCCTCTGGAACTCGTTGCCCATGGAGCTCCGCCTGGCTGCCTCTCTTACCCAGTTCAAAAAGGGGTTAAAGACATATTTATTCGGGCAGGCCTACCCCTGATTTTCTCCCCCGTTCCTACTTTTCCCTCATCATGACCCGGCTTGGAATACTGCTACTCCTTGGGCCGAAATTGTTATTCTGTTGACCGAATTGTTTTTTAACTTATTTGCTTTTAACTTGTATATATGTGCACCGCTCTGATCTTTGGAAGGGCGGTATATAAATACATTTTATTATTATTATTACTCACTCCTATCCCCTAATTTTTTGCATTTCTTTTTCCTCTCTTGTTCAGGAGGATACCAACAACAGGAGGAGGAATGTCTGGAAGGTCAATGTCCCTCCAGGACTCCACAAGCGCCAGAACACCCAAAGGCCCCAGGAGGGTGCCGCCTTCATCCCGGACACGGCCCCTTTCATCTTCCATGGAGACCTCTGCTCATCCCTTCCCAAGGCTGACCCCCCTCCCCAGCACACTTAAACACCAAGAAAGACTGTAGATCCTCTTTTAGGACTGAGAAACCAATATCTGGTGTCAGGAGAAGCCACCTTGGGGAACTACAATGGCTCCGAAAATAGCTGTAGGACAAAAGTCTTCAACCCCACAATCACCAGCCATACATGAGATGTCAGAGCACTTTCCTTACCCACTAGGAAATATCTCAATACCCCAAGCCCCCAATATTACCCCCCCCCCCAATACCTTGGGACCAACCACTCACTTTCGATGTGGTCTGCATGACTGCCAGGTTGGTGATGGCCCCTTTCCCCTTGCCCAGATGTTATACTTTCCAACATCTACAGCTGGCCCAGAGACCAATTGTTGCAAGCTGCCCCCCACTTGTCCCAAATCTAGGGCACCCCTGGGGAGTGGGACCTCACCTCCCTACCACACACACCTTGATGCATCCCCTACTTGTGAAAGGCTGAACCCTCTTTTGAGATAGAGGCCAAGTTGGGGGTGGTAGCAAGGGACCCCTCTTTCTTTGCTATTCCCCTCTTCCCAAATTCTATAGTTATTTCCATGTAATAAAATTTGTATAAATGCTGTTGGTCAACTGTGCCATGCAAAAGAGTGGTTTTAGCATATAACAAGGCATATAACAAGGCATATAACAGACACTGCCCAGGCTCTTCTCTAACTGCTCCATCCCTTCTCGGAAGATGAAGCCCCAAAAGAGGGGCATTTTAGACTCTGCATGTTGAGAATACCACAGGATTAGGTGGAAAAAGATAACCTGCACAAGAAGAGGAACTTCTGGAGGGGAGATGTGGCTCAGATCCAACCATAAATACTCGGAAGGCAGAGCACAAAAGTGGATGGACAGATAGGCGTCAGCTTGATCCCAGACCGCTTTGCCCCATTTGTCCTCCATATCCAACCCCATCCACCTCCTTCCCTTCCCTGGCATGCCCCACAGTCCTCATGACATGCACCTTCTCCACCAACAACCTCTTGCAATTCTTGGCCCTACGTTTGGGATTTCCCTTGGGGCACAGTGGCTGGCCGGGGCTTGACCACTCCTTACATGGTCCCTCCACACACACCTTGCAGTGGCCCGCAACTGGCAGTGCCCAGTTCATCTCTCTCCTCAAACAATAAGGGGTAACGTTAAACTGGGCTCTTTGAACATACTGGGAAGATCCAGAGGAATCTTCTCTTGCTTCTGCTCCTATCTTGATTTATGAAGTCTTGTTCTGATTGATCAAAAAATTTTGCCCTCATAACCACACTCTGAAGTTGCTCAGCCACAGTTTTCATCTTTGAAAATGCTGGAAAGTACTTCCTTTTCCTTCTGCTTCTCTCCATCTGCCCCAGTTTCTCTCCTGCTCACCCAAAAGATCCCAGTCCTGTTTAGATTTGTTCCTCCTCAAGCACCGTCATCTCTCCATGAAGAATCTTCAACACTCTGGGTGGGCGCTGCAGGGATTTAATGAAATATTATTATTTCCTGCCTCTCCCTGCGGATCAAGGCAGGATTACAGCAAAAACAACAATGTAAAATACAACAATATACCAATACAGTAAATACAATAAATTAGAACAAAATACACAATATCACAACAATATAAAATCCAAGCAATAAAATCATTAAGTTACTACTCGCTAAAATGATCATCATTGTCTGTATCCATGCCATCATAGTTCTTATGTTCTCATAAGAGATCTGGTGGGAAGGCTCGCTGGAAGAGATCTGTCTTAATCACCCTCTTAAAGGTTTCCAAGGAGGCACTGAGACCGTTCCATAACCTGGGGGCTGCAGCAGAGAAGGCTTTCTGAGAAGTTGTTAATCTTGTTATTGTGTACAGTGGTCCCCCGGGTTACAAAAGTAATCCGTTCCGGGATCACTTTCGTAACCCGGAAATCTTCGTAACCTGGGGGACCGCTTTCTTTGTAGCGCTGCGTGGCAAATTTAAAGGGCCGGCGCTTTTTTTTGTACCCCGTTTTTTTTCCCTCAAGCCGGGACCGTTTTTCCAGCCCCGGCTCTTTCGTACCCCGGGGGATTCGTAACCCGGGGGACCACTGTATTCTAATACTTTCTTCCCTGACATCCTGAGAGCATGGGGTGGATTGTGTAGGGAGAGGTATTCCCTCAAGTAACTCGGGCCTAAGCCATTTAGGGCTTTATAGGTGATAACCAACACTTTATATTGTGCCCAGAAGTTGATAGGCAGCCAATGAATAGATTTTAATATTGGGGTGATATGGTCAGATCTAGTTGTTCCTGTGACCAATCTGGCTGATGCATTTTGGATCAGTTGAAGCTTCCGAACCCGATACAAAAGTAGCCCCATGTAGAGCGCATTAAACAGGAGATTACTAATGCATGTACTACTGCTTCTACGTCCTTCTGGGCCAGGTAGGAGCTGTAAGAGTTCTGCAGATACAAGTTAGGCATAAGTCTCCTTAGAAGCCAAGATGATAAAATTGTTGTTGTCCTGCATCCACATCATGGGAAGGCATGAAGACAATAATGCTTGCAAAAGTAGAATGCAGGAGGAGAAAAAGACCAAATAGTGGGTGGATGGATTTAAGGAGGATATGGATGAGGACCTGCAGGACCTGAGCAGAGCTGTAGAGGATAGAGTGTCCTTCAGGTATTTCATTTACAGGATTTCCATGAGTCACGGTTGACTTGAAGGCAGCTGGCAATAATAGATTTGCCTTAGTGTTACCATAAGTTGGTGGCACACAACAGCAAAAAAGGGACTTAAATGTGGCTAAAAGTAGACCTTTCTTCTTTCCTTCCATGTCAGTTCATTTGTCCTCCTAGAGCCTGCTTTTTTAGGATTTTTTTCTCCTGCCCAAGGACTAAAATTTGAATTGATCTTAAAAGTACAAAAATTATATAAAAGTAAGTCAACTTGCACTCTATTTTTTCCCCTTTGCTATAAATTTGGTTCAGTATAAGCTCCATTCTAAGCAATTTGTCCTTTGCTCTATTTCATCTTAGGCTAGGGGTCTGACCTCCTATCCCATCTGGATTACAAAATATGCAGGCAAGGAGAACTTACCCAAACTTGGGTTGGATCCAACACAGCTGTTCTTGTGCATCTGAGGAAGCTGGCTGCAATCCACAAAGTTCATGTTGAATGAGGTATGTAAACCTCTCTGGTGCCAAAAGGCTCTGTGCTGTTTCGTTTGGCTGACCTGGCATTGCTCCAGAGGAGTTGGACTACGGCTCTCATCATCACCGTTCCAGAAGGTTGGGAGAGGAACTGAAAACAAAATGAACAATAAAGGAGTTGAAATCAGAGAAACACTCTCTTGCACCCACCAGAACAACCACTCAAGGGGAAGGAAAGAGACACAAATAGGGAGACATTCTTGCCCTGATTCCAGAAACCAGGAACAACCCCCAGGCAAAGCCACTGTGCCCAGAAAACCAAGCCAAGAGCAAACAGACTCCTACCAGAGATTCAGCTAAGCCAGAAAAGAAGGATCCAAACTGATGCCAAGTAACATTCCAAGACAAGAATCCACCAGCCAGGTTATCTTCCAAGAATGAAAGCCTACATGTTCCATGAGCTAGCATTTGCCATCTCAAGAAGTTTAACCACCACCAAAAAGGTTTGGTCTATATGCTTCTGCTGCCTGAGACTCCACCCAAGGCTCAGGTGGAAGCCATTCATTCTCAGGTTCTCCTGGTTTGCAGAGTCTTACTCCCAAGGAGAGTGGCCCCTTGCTCTTGAGAAGGCTGCGGCTCCCAAGGAGACCTTTCCTGAAAGTCAGACTCTTTTTTTCCTGATGTTCTCCAGCTGAGCCCTAGTCTTCGCTCAATGCCACTTCTACCAACTGGGAAGGGGTCCAGCCTTTTCATCAAGTTTGGGGCTGAGCCCCCTCCACCCAAGGACGTAGCCCCATCTGCCTCCAAGGGCCCTGAGTCTGCCCCCTTTTACCCCCAGGATGAGATAGTTCAGAATCACCAGAGAAGGAATCTTTCTACCAGTTGCCTGCTTTATTGTCCCCAGTTTGCTTGCTTTTAAATTGTGCCAATATTTAGTCTTGTTTTGTGGTTTCACTGTGATTTTCATTAGAGTATCAGGGTTTGATTTGCCACTCAGCCATGGAAACCTACTGGGTAATCATGGGTGGGTCACATACTCTCAGCCCCAGAAAACCCAGTGATAGTGTCAAGGTTGCCGTAAGTTAAAAACTACTTCAATGCACACAGCACCAACAATGATAAAGATCCACTGAGTCCAGTTTTAAGTCCAGTTTTGAAGGAGGGATCCAAAAAGAGAAAGCAAGTGCCAGGGAGGAAAAGGCTGGTGCTAATGGCTGAATGAAACAATAAGGGATGTTCGACAGTGGAACAAACTCCCTCGGAGAGTGGCAGAGTCTCCTTCCTTGGAGGCCTTTAAACAAAGGTTGAATGGCCATTTGTCGGGGATGCTTTGATGGAGAGTTCCTGCATGGCAGAATGGGGTTGGACCGGATGGCCCTTGTGCTCTCTTCCAACTCTATTATTCTATGATTCTAGCCAAGAAATCTGGAACCACAACAGAATCCCACTTTGCAAGCCTGGTCTTACTTGACCTCTGCAGGAGTAAGCCACCCTTGCAGTCTGCGATTAAGCTCAAATTATGCTAAACTTCACGGCTTGAAGAAAGAAGTTGGCAGCATGAGCTTTCATAGACTTAACTCTACAAAAGCTCACATGGCTGCCAACTTCTTTAAGTTTTTCTAAAATGTTCTATAAGATCTCTTTATGTACTGATTTCAGATACTAACAGAGCCATATCTTTGAATTCAGCCATTTAATACATTTAGCCTAAATACAGTTTGGAGTTCTGTGCTTTCCCATTCATTGTTGTTGCAGTGTGCCTTCACTTCTGACTTAATGAGACCCCATGCCTATCATTTTCTTAGCAAGTTTTATTCAGAGGGGTTTTTGCCATTGCCATCCGCTGAGGCTGAGAGAGTATGACTTGCCCAGGGTTGCCCAGTGGATTTATATGGCAACATGGGATTCAAACCTTGGTTTCTGCATAGTCCAAGGCTCAAACCACTGGACCTTGCCGGCTCTCACCTGCCCCTAATTGTTAACCATCTGCCCTGATTAAGAGATCTGGACAACTGGAAAGCTTGAACACTTGGTGAGTTTACAGGTGATCCTAATAAATGTAATGTCCACCTGAGGATTTTATGGGCTTTTTTTAAAATCCTTCACCCCATAGGCTTGTGATGCACAAACTTTTTTCAATACTGTTGTTTTTAATGTATTTTTGGGTACTGAATTTGAGAAAAATACGATATAAATATTATGCCCCAAACAGTCCTTTCACAAATTCAATATTTTTATCAATTCAGCTTTGATCAAAATTCAAAATGACCTGAATAGACTAGAAAGCTAGACCAAAGCTAACAAAATGAAATTCAACATGGAAAAATTTAAGGTACTGCACATACGATGGACAAATGAAATGCACAGATATAAGAGGGGGGACACCTGGCTGAATGAGACCACATGTGAAAGGGATCTAGGAGTCCAAGTAGACCACAAGTTGAACATAAGTCAACAGTGCAATGCGGCAGCTAAAAAGGCCAATGCAATTTTAGGCTGCATCAATAGAAGTATAGTGTCTCGATCAAGGGAAGTAATAGTGCCACTCTATTCTGCTTTAGTCAGGCCCCACCTGGAATAATACTGTGTCCAGTTCTGGGCACCACAATTCAAAAAGGATGTGGAGATACCGTTATAGGGACAACCAAATTGCACAATTACATGTTGCAAGCTTTTGAAGTCACACTGACTTCTTCATCAGGTAAACAGAGAAAGAAATTTAAGATGTTAATCCTAGACCTGCATGTTGCTGTTTCTGGTCTTATTTCAGATGGTATGGAGGGTTATCTGCAACCTGGCACCTTCTCCTTTTTGTCCATGCCGTCACTCGGAGATTCATTATTATTATTATTAAAGTCAATGAAATTTAATGTCCATTTGCAATTCAAAGAAGATGTTTCCTTGGAATCCAGCATGTCTTCTTCTTTTGTGAAGCCACAGCTTCTTATGTAGGTAGAGAACACTGGATTTCTCAAAAAAATCTTTATATTTTGCATTTAAAAAAACTTTAGGTGGTGTAGAGGCAAAGCATGCCAAGGAGTTCCAATATTAGAAAAAAAAACTGCTTTACCTTTCTTGGAAGCAAAAGCCTCAGATAGCAAGGTCCCAGTGCACTGGCTCTTTCCATAGGATTGGCCAAAGTCCTCTGTTCTGGGATAGGGCCCTCTTTGCTTCCTGGCACATTTAGATTTCATCTTTTCAGGCCTAAAACATGTTTGCAACTGAGGCCATCTGGAATCCTTTTTTTCTGCATAAAAACAGCGTAATTTTTATTTTATTTATATTTAAGAACTGAATGTTTACAGACTGAGTCTCCCTTATCCAAAATGCCTGGGACAAGAAGCATTTTGGATTTGGGGTTTTCTTTTGGATTTCAGAATACCTATATTTGCATATATGTACATAATGAGATAAGAACCAGAGTGACATCATGGTTTGGATGTTGGACCATGACTTTGGAGACCAGGGTTTGATTCCCAGCTCAGCCATGAAGCCTACTGGGTGGATTTGGGGAAATCACATTCTCTCAGCCTCAGGGGAAGGCAATGACAAACTTTCTCTGAAGAAATCTTACCAAGAAAAATAGTGTCACCTGGGGTTGGAAATTACTTGAAGACACACAATACACAGAGAGAGAGAGAGAGAGAGAGATCCTGGAGATGGGATTCATGTCTTAACACAAAATTCACTCACGTTTCATATACATTTTATACACATAGCCTGAAGATAATTTTATACACAATACTTTTAATAACTGTGTGCATGAAATGAAGTTTGTGTACATTGAACCATCAGAAAGCAAAGGTGGCACTATCTGAGCTTCCATGAATAACATTTTTGGAGTATTTTGGAATTCCAGATAAGGGAGACTCAACTTTTATTGCTTTAACCTGTGTCCATAAGGAGGCTGTTCTCTGCTCAGGAGTGTCCTTGCCCTACAGCACCTGCCTAAAACTCTTTTCTGATGCTGCTCAAAAGCAGACTCACTTCTCCAGATACTTAAAGTCCCAGCAATGGAGGGAGCTGGTAACTTGTGTATTCAAGAAAGTGGCATACATAGGCTGCATCCACACTGGGGGAATAAGCTGGTTTGGCACCGCTTTGACTGCCCTGGCTCAAGGCTATGGTATTCTGGGAGTTGGAGTTTGTTTTGAGGCCCAGAGCCAGTGTGGATGCAGCCATAGAGAGACAGAGGTGGCCCCAGCCAGCCAACAGGTCCCTTAACACAGAGGTCTGAACCTGGCCAAGACCTGGGCTACGTGGGGCAGAAGAAATGCTTCATCCATGGACCAAATTAGTGAAGTTCCTTTTCTGTGTATTTCATAAAAGATATTTTATCCACCGCAGGAGCACATTTCAGGGCCAGACGAACTGTCAGGTGGAGCAGAGCAGTCAGATGAAGCCAAGAGATAACAGATGCATGCATGAAATCAGTAGTTTTTGCTGCATTTACTGCAATGATCTTTCTGCTTTTGCTGGTAACATCAGAGACACTTTGTTGAAAAATAATCCAAGCAGTGAAGGCAGAAACAGGCATATTCTCCAGCCACTTTCTGGTGTTTCTACGCTATAGTGTGAATATATGTGTGAATTGCAATCATCTGGTTGCTGCTGTAAAGTTTCAGAAGCCAAATGCCTCATTAGAATTAAATTTGAAGATGAAATTACAGTTCCAGGGTGGAGGAGGCTGCCCTTCCAATAATAATCTGAAAAGCCATTTTTGAACCATGTACATAGAACCATAGTATTATTATATTTGTATTTATATGTATATTTATATGTATCCCACACTTTTCCCAGAGCTGGGACTCAGACTTCACAACAATAAAAAAAAAGTACAATTAGAAACATAGAAACAAGTACATTAAAAAGAAATTAAATTATTACAATATTAAAACAGATAGTTATTAAAAGAATACAACACATTTTAGAAAGATAAAACTATATTTTAAAAAACTATATCAATTTTATTTTTTGAAATACCATAGCCCTAAAGGGACCAAAGGGGAGGTATCTAGTTCAACTTTTATCTAATATGCAAGCAACATTTCTGTTCTTTTCCAGATGAAAACATATGTACTTATTTGAGAAGTACATCTCATGGAATCTGGAATGGGAAAAACATAGCATGGTATGCTACAATTCCCAGCATTCCTCAACATTGGTTCAGCTGGCTAGTGATGATGGGAGTTGCAGTCCAACATTTGGGTGGGCCAGACTTTAGATTGGATCTTCCATGAAATGCAAACTTAACAGAGAGCAGTGCAGTGCAATTTATGTTTAGGTAAACATTCACAGGAGACTTTTGTGACAAAACCATTTCTTACAACACAGTCCTATGTTGACTTCCAGGAGAGTGAATACAGGATTACACCTTGCAGTTTACAAAGTTGCAAAGAAATATTTTTAAAAGGAAACTTTTACTTGCAGTGAAGCAAGGAAAGTTTTTTAGGCCCCTTCAAAAGTAATGAATTTATTGTAACAATTGTATTCAGGTGAGAACTGCAAAAGACAATAAAGGGCTGAATTAGATCCTATGAAAGAATTGGGTCCTATTCCTTTGCAGAAGATTGAAGGCAAAGGATTGTTTCCTGAGGACTAGAGAGATGATTGAGTGATACCTTGCAATACAGCCTTAATTGAATTCTCACCTTCGCAGTCCTCGGTGTCACACATTTTGTTCAAGTGTCATGTATTTTTTTATCTTGTGCTCCACTGCCATTAATCACAAACGCTTCCTCTGCCCCAGGACCTGACAGCCAAGTCCTGCAAATCTCCAAGTTACTTGGAAAAGTTAACATATCTGGGGCTAACTATGGTCCTAAACACACTGCAGAAATAATCCCGTTTGAGACTGCTTTAACTGCCCTGGTTTAATGCTAGGGAACTGTGGGAGCTACAGTTTTATGAGACATTTAGCCTTCTATCAGAACTCTGGTGCCGGAAGGGCCTCATGAGACAAACTGGATCTCAAAGGCAGTAGCTTTTTGCTAACAAAATTTAAAGTTTCTTTCCTGTGCTGAATCTCCCCGTACCCAAATGGCCAGACAAAGGAGAGGCCCACTGGCATGAATACCTTTTGTCTGGTGAAGAAGCCAGTGGAGTTTTGAAAGCTTGCAACATGTATAATGTGCCTTTTGCTTGCCCCCTTAAAGGTATCACTGTTTTGTGGATTTTTGACGATACTGTATTTTGAGAAAGTGGGTTCATATCCAAAGGCGTCCCTGCTAAATCAAGTGTCTATGACCTCAATCTTTGTCTTTTTACTAACAAGTCCTTACAACATTTCTACCTGTTGTATCCTGTTTTTTTTTTCTTGGGGGCCATCATCCTTTTTGATTCCCTTAGGAACTTTGACCTGACCACCAATGAACTTAGACAGACACCAGTTGCCCTTTTTAATGTATCCTTTGTGTCCTTCAATGGATGGATTTAACACAACAAAAAGTGGAGGGGGGAGATTATGATGGGAATAAATGGCCACAAAAGGAGGAGGAAGAGATGCACTTGGGTGGTGACTCTGGGCAAGGCATTGATGGGAGGAGAACAGGTTTTCCCTGAAAGATCCTGAGTAGCAGGAGTTGAATCTTGGAATACACATCCAGGCAAGGCTCAAGGGGTTAGACCCTCTGACCACTGAAGGAGGGGCGGTCAATATCTGTCTTCCATCAGGCTTCCATGAGGGCTTTCAGGATCTGACCATTTTGACCTGGACTGAAATCCCTAGTTCAGTGTCATAGGAGTCTATTTTAAAATTACATGTAGTGAGCCCTTGCTTTCCACTGGGGCTTGGTTCCAGAACCCCTACAGATACCAAAATCTGTGGATGCTCAAGTCCCATTAAATGCAACAGCATGCATAGTAAAAGGGTGTCCCTTATATACAATGGCAAAATCAAGGTTTGCTTTTTTGGAATTTATATAGAGTCATGTTGTTGTTGTTGTGCCTTCAAGCCATTCCTGACTTAGGGTGACCCTAAGGCAACCCTGACATGGGGTTTTCTTGGCAAGATTTGTTCAGAGGTGGTTTGCCATTGCCTTCCCCTGAGGCTGAGAGTATGTGACATGCCCAAGGTCATCCATTAGGTTTCATGGCTGAGCTGGGAATTGAACCCTGGTCTCTGGAGTCCTAGTCCAGCACTCAAACCACTACGCCATGCTGGCTCACTGTATAGAATCAAAAGAGTTGGAATGCCATGCAGGAACTCACAATCCAAACACCCTAACAGATTGTCACCCAGCCTCTGCTTAAAAATCTGCAAAGGAGGAGATACTGTAGTACCATAGTTCTTACCATCAGGAAGTTCTTATATTTAGGTGGAATCTCCTTTTCTGTAGTTTGCATCCATTTCATGACTCTGTTCTCTCTCTTTTTTATATAGTATTGAATAAAAATGATGATGAAAAGCCAAAGCAATATCATATATTAAAGAAAAACAACCAAGGAGGGGAAACACAGCCCTCACTAGCTTGAATTCAAGGGGTTTTTCCTTGCCAGCAGGACAAACAGCTGAGTTTGGTGACAAGAAGTCTCCCTCATTGCAGGACTCCTCTGGTGCTCCAGATGTGTAGGACTTCAGCTCCCAGAATCCTTGAATCCATTAGCCAAGATGGCTGGGGTTTCTGGGATTTGAAGAACAATAAAATCGGGAGCCTAGTTTAAGAACCAACTGAATGCCCCACCTGGGATTGGGATGCCCATTTCAAAGAGTGGCATATCTGCTCCAAGTGGATGCCCACTTCCAAAGATAGGTCCACTTCTGGTTTTGAAGGGAAAATACTTTAAAGGCTAAAGAGGGCAGGAAGTCCCTTGAAATTCTTGAACAGGGGAATTGGTTCTCCCACATACGGCTTGGTTTGTGCCAAAAGGGCAGAGCCAGGAGACTGGGCCACCAGAATAGCTTTGGGGGCCACTCTTTGCCGAACTCAAGAGACCATCTTGGGGACCTCCAGTAACAGCTGCCTTTAACTCTGGGAAGAACCCCAAAGGGGCCTCTTGCCTGGCATCAACCCAATGGAAGCCTTCAAGATCCATGCAAGCAGAGTCCTTGGTGCTCTCCTCTGCTGTCCCCCTGATTTTGGATCATATAACATTGCCCCCTTCCAGATCCCCCATACTCTAACTCCCACCATCCTCAGGCAGTACAACCAATACCCCTGTTTGCTGGGATGATGAGATGTATAGTCCAGCACATCCGGAAAGCAGGAGGTCAAGGGGGAAAATGAGGTTCAGAATGCTGTGCACCTCCAAGACCAACAGGTTCTTTGGGGCTTGGAAGCCTCTGAACTACATGTTCCATGTGTCTTCACCACTGGGCTGGAACGAGAGCCAGGCTAGATCATCCCCAAGGCCTGCCTGGAAAGTTCCCACCAGACACCAGCCGAATAAGAGACGGAATGAATTTGACACCCAAACAACACAAAAAAGAAGTTATGGCAACCAAGAGAAATCACTTAAGACTGCATGTATAGTTTTTAAAAAATATATTTGTGTATTTGCATATATTAATTTTAAAATATATTTTACAGATATTTATATTTTAAAAGCCACATTTGACTTTATTTACATTTGAGCATTTATTTACAAAAAATATTACGTAAAGAAATAAATACACAATTTGAGAAGGCAGAAGCCCAAAGACATGACCAGCATGGCCAGTCAGCCCAGTATCCCCCATCCCAGTCTTTCACAAGGGGGACCAGCCTTGCCATGGTGGGTAGGGGGGACACCAAAGTGGGGATGTCAAGGGGGGGAGACTGCCCAGGGGGTGCTCTGGATAGAAGGCAGAAGACGGGGCAACCGGCAGCGGAGAGCATATGGGACTGAAGCAGGCCATGGGAGTGTACATGCCGGAGGGTGAGGGTCCAATGGCACAGCAATGTCCAGGAAGGGGGAAGGGAGTCAGGCCATCCCCATAGAAAGTTTGAGGGTGGCCCCAGGACATTCTGGAGGGCTGGAAACAAGAGGAGGAGGTGGGCAAGGAAGATGTTGTGGGGTAGCAAGCAGGGAAGAGGCAAGGGGGCTGTCCACGGCCAGGATTGGAGCCACTGTCCTTCTCTAAGGTGGCCTCTCTTGCCACTTCTGGCACCAGCTCCATAATCCTGAAAGAGGAACCTTTCTTGGGGGTCTCACTTCTACTTCTGGGAGTCCCAAGGGCTGGACCGTCCTTGGGGGCATCCCTGCCAAAGGAAGGAGGTGGGTAGGGCTTCCCATGGAGGATGAAGGGGGCCAGGTCCGGGGCAAAGGGGGCACCCTCCAGCTGAGGTGCCCGAGTGTTCTGGCGTTTCAGGAGTCCAAGAGGGATCTGTCCTACGTCGACCCTCCAGAAGTTCCTCTTCCCCTTCCCATTGTTGGTCTCCTCCTGAAGAAGAGAGGGGGGGAAAGAAAGATTGAAGTGAACAGGGTTCATGTCTTTCATAGGGGCAGTGGGGAGGGAGATGCCCCCTTCACATACTGGGAGCATGCAAGGCCATTTTGTTGTGAGTCTCCAGGTCATTTTTGGACTAAGACGAACCTATCATAGGGTTTTCTTGGCAAATTTCTTCAGAAGGGGGTTGCCATTGCCATACTCTAAGGCTGAGAAAGTGTATCTTTCCCAAGGTCACCGACATGCTTTTTAGGATCCAGCAGGGAATAAGAACTCTGCACCTCCACAGTTGTAGTCCAATGCTCAAACCATGACACCGAACTGGCACTCCACAAGGCATATGGTCCAAACAAGGCATATGGTCCAAACCTTTCTGCTCTTCACATGCCTAACTGTTATGCCATCTTTAAAAACTAAAAAAGGGGTTTTGCCTTTCTCTCTCTTCCCCTTTGCATACA